>BSBK01002300.1:0-127500 GCA_027943335.1 Chamaecyparis obtusa | reverse complement strand
ACTTATGGGTCTGAAAAGCTCCATCATGTTCACCCACATGTCTTAGGAATGAACACTAGAAAATTAGCATTGAGTTTTTTATAGGAGGTTCTTAGAACCAAAGAATTCTTGCACTGCTTTGACCACATAAAATTTAACCACATCCCCAAAAAGATGAAAGAAAAACATCAAGAAGCCGTCAGGACCAAAGGTTTTATCACTAGGATGAGAATCCAGAGCTTTCTTAACTTCTGCCAAGTTCGGGATAGAACATAAGAATTTGTTTTGGTCTTTAGAGATGATTTTTGGAATATTGTTAAAGAGCGTATCTTGATCCCCCTCCAACATCGCTTGATCTTTGGACAAGAGAGAAGAGGATAAAACCATAGATTCCTTAACTATGTCCTTTTCCTCCTGTAAAATTTGGTCACCCTTCTTTATACAAATGATTTTGTTGGCCGCTTTGTGTCTCAAAGTAGATAGATTGAAGAAATGAGTGTTTTGATCTCCTTCCCTTAACCAGATGGACCTAGATCTATGATTCTGGAATATCTCCTCCTACCCTATAATATTATGATACTTTGACAACATTGATTTTTCCTTAGTCAATCTAATCTCATCATAGCCCTCTCTTTGGATTTCTTCTTGAATGAGGTTTAGGTCTGAGAGAGCCTTGTCTTTTGAGGAGAAGATATTACCAAATTCTTCCTTATTCCACTATTTGATATTCAATTTAATATTTCTAATATTATTAGCCACCCTGAACATGGTTGTACCCTTTACATCTATATTCCACTAGTCTTTTTTTTTTTTTTTTTTTTCAGGTTAGGATGAGAGATCCACATATTTTCAAATCTAAAGGGAAAGCTCCTTTTCTTAGCAATCTAGTCAAGAGATAGAGAAATGGGAGAGTGATCCGAGCCAATTCTTACAAAGGTCAAAAGGTTACAATTGTAATGATTCAGCTAGTCAACAGTGATCAAAGCACGGTCCAACCATAATTAAATGTACTCCCTTCCTATTCTCTTATTGGACTAGGTGAAGTTAGCACCCTGGAGGTCCACATCTAAGAGGGCTTGGTCATTAATGAAATCCATGAGATCTTGTCTACTTTCCAGATCAAGGGACATACCTCCCTATTTTTCCCCTTCTTTGAGGGGGGTATTGAAATCCCCCATGATTATCCCCTTGGTAAGATTTGAGACAAACATAATGGTTTTGATCTTCTCCCAATAGGATCTTCTACCTTTTCTGGAATTACGAGCATATATATTCAAAATATACTAGCTTTCATTATCTTTTATCCTAGAAATATTCATAAGGAGTAGATTACCTTCTTCATGAATGACTTCAGCCTTGAGGTGAAAGGAATTCCACATAGTCATCAGTCCTCCAGAAGCTCCTCTGGAACTAGAAGCTCTTATTTCCATATATTTGCAAAATCTTATACCCTAAAGCTTATCCTTTTTTCATCTTGGTTTCCTGGATTAACATAATATCTAGTCTATGGTCCCCTTATCATATTTATAGTAATGTCTTGCTTATGCAAGCTGTTTAGCCCATGGATATTCCAAGATATGAATTTCATTTTTTTTTAGAATTGCAGACTTCCTGGATGGTCTTCTGGGTCCCATCTGCTATGTTCTTGCCAGATTCTTCTTGCCTGACCTGTCTTTCTTTCTTTCTCCCTAGAGTTTTTGATTTGACCCCTACATCAACTTTATTTCTACTTCTGGTTGCTGCTGGGGAGACCGAAGAAGGATCTGTACTATTAGGTTTCTTCTTTTTTTGGACCTTAGTCCACTCTCCCTCCTCTCATTCTTTGTATTTCACAAAGAGCTCTTCCATTTTAGTGAGCTGCCTTGGGGAAGCTGATTTCAACAATTCTTCCCATTTTAATACCTATCCAGAGGACACTTTCTTAGAGAAAGGGTTGGATTCTTATGAGCGGACACCTCTCTGCATATTCCGCTTTGGACTAGAGAACCCTTCCTCCAATGAAGGTTCAAGGGAGTCTCGGACAAAGGAGAGATGGTCCATCCCTGGGCAAGAATCCCCTCCTTCAACCAATTCATCTCCCTTAACAATGACCTCTGTCGAGACATCTTGTAGGATATTGACTTCCAAGATTTTTTTCAATACCATCTAGGGGAAGAAACTCCCCCCTATCCTCTAAAATTTCTTTTTGAGGTCGGAAGATCTCCCCAACATCTTTGTTAATATTATCTGCAATGCCTTCTTGATTTATATTTATTTCTGGGTTGACCTCTACTGAATCATTTTTCTTCCACAATTTTTGGGCATTAGCCTCAATACCCCCTTGGGGCTTCATGTTTTTCTCCCTTGTTGGACCTTCCTGTTCCCGGTCCATGGTTTTTCCAACTTTTTTTAGGGCATTCCATTCTTTCCTTTCCTCCTCCAAACCCTGGAACATAGGACACAATTTGGCATAGTGTCCTGCTTTCTTGCAATAAAAATAGGTGAAAGGAACACTTTTGAAATCTAGTTTTTGCACTCATCTTCCCAGTTTAGAGTGAATCTCTATGGTCTTTGGCATATCTTTTCCTTCTTCCACTAATATATAGATCCTTGCATAGGTGAGGCATCTCCTTGCCACAATAACTAGGTCAATCGAGAGAAGGGTTCTGAAAGATTTTGCTATTCCATAAAAAAAATCTTCATACCTAACCCACACTGGGGTTTGAACAAAGAATGAATCATTTAGATCCATCTTGGGAGACCATTTTTGCAGTGCCAAAGTTTCTTTCCCTATGGACCAAGTTCCTACACATAATATTTTATCTAGATCCTCCTTGCAGGAAAACTCAAAAGATAGAAAGTCTTTCACCATTGTTGTGATTTGGACTTGACCCTTCAAATCCCATCATTTTTTGGCAAAGACCCTAACAATATCAATGTTTGGCCTGGGCCCTACAAATTTACCCACCAAAGTATGAGCCATGGTTGCAATATTGTGGTCAACTAGCTCGTCATGAATCTCAATGGCGTATTTACCTTTTTCCTTATCTGATAAGTCCTTAATAGTAGGGAAAGAGGACTTGCCTATGGGCTTTACCACAAAAAGAGTTGACCATGGCGCTAGTTCCCCGTGTCCGATGCTGGTTTGAGAAGAGAACGAGGAATCCCTTCCCCCTCCCCCCCTCTTTTCTAGGATCTTTCTGTTTGTCACATGGGACCCCTTCCTTTTTTTCCTGGATCTGCAGAGTCCTGATCTGCAAGGGATCCATCAATACGAGCATCCCCTAAGGATCCCACAGCTTGCAGACCAGGTTTCCCACCTACCTTCAAATTCAAAAAACCTCTCGCTCCCAGTCCCACTCCTACATTCGCCATAGGGTATCATTACTAACACTTGCTCATTATTGTTTCCAAAACTAAGTACCTAATATTTCTATTTCAATTTTCATATTTATTAAATTATTTGTACATTTACTTAAATTTGATATTAATTAAATTAATTATATTTATTTATTTTCATTTCTTTATAACCCTAGACTATTTACTTTAAATAAATCATTGAAAGTCAACTATATGCTAAATGATTAAGATGATAATCTAGATAAAAACTTTAAGTTGATAATCTAGATATAAATCTATTTAAAAATAATTTGTTTTGGTCAAGTTAATAATTACATTTAGTCAAATGTAGATAATAGTAATTCACCTAGGAAAGCTTCAATGGGAGAAAGGAGAGGTATTTCCTTCTCAAATTGTATTTCATGAAATATTAGAATAGTTTATTATATTCTACATGTTTTAATAGAATTACCTTACGCAAGCAACAACGGAGCATTTGTCGGCAGAAGTAATTTCTCCTCCTCACGTGTGCTAAAAATCCGCAAGTAGTTGAAATGGTAATTTGCACATGTCTTATTTACCAATCAATAGTTGAAGATAATTTCTAGTGTTGTCCTTAATAAATGGTGGACTGTCGTGCAACAATCCACGTATAGAATTAAATTTAATTGAAATTTAATTTAGTTTTATTGTTTCAAATTCTAGAAGTTGTAAAGCCCTTTATTATAGAATTAGATAAGATTAAAATTTAATTTAGTTTTACTGTTTCACATTCTACAAGTTGTAAAGCCCTCTATAAATAAAGGCTATGTAATAGCATTATGAAATCAATAAAAAATAGTTTACAGTGCAGTATTTAATATATTTGTCCTCTGTCTTCCAGCATTATGATTTCTGCCAAACTTTAAATTAATCATATTACAACTTCTCTATATGCTATACATTTAAACAAAATATAACTTACAAATTACGGAAAAGTACTATAAACATTAGAGAGACATATAATTCTTTGATAATCAAAATTCTTAAATCTTGATTATTTCATCTTTTTCAATCTTTAAATTACTTATGTTTTATCTTTTCAATGGCAGTTTGGAGAATAGGCAAAAAAAAATTTGAGGACCCTACAATATAGTGATGAACTTGACTATATTTGAAAATTTTAAATACTCTTAAAATCTATCAATAATAATAATCAAAACTCTTCATGTTTGAATGGATTTGATTCATCAATGCCTGAATAATTTATCTTTTAGTCCTCCTTGTAATAGTTCTAATAGTTGTGATATTTTATGAAAATTCAACTATGTAATTTATAACTCAACCCCATTAAACCATATTTAATGAATTATATATATATATATATCTTATAACCTATTCAAAAGATATCTTTTGTGAACTACAAAGAATATGTCTTTGAGAAAGGAATTCCTCTATTTATGACCTTGCTTGGGATAGGCCACACTAATTTCCTATACTTCTCAAATGTATAATCCTTAAAATTATTTATCTATTAAAATTATAATAGATCTATATCATACTAAAACTAATATTATAAATCTTAACATAATGGCAATAATTAAAACTTTAAAGGATTAGTGTTCTTATAAAATAAATAAATAGGACCAAAAATTTAATAAACCAGCGCATATAATTGAAAATTTCAATAACAGTAATTGCAATGAACATTGACCTATTTGAAAGTAGGTTAGTGTTGCACAGCTTGCACATGTGCTTCACACTCGAATTAATGGGTTACTTGTAACGATAGAATCCATATGCATAGCTAAAAACAATCACCTCACTTTACGTGGAGGTATCAAATCCAAGGTTTAAAAACATGTTTTGAATAAGCAATGCAAATCTAAGCTTTGGAATTTAAAAAAAAAGTACACTTTTTTCCTTGCAAGAAACACAGCTATCATTGAATTGCGCCCTTGAACAGTATCATAGAAAGAGACATGCAAAAAAAACAAACAATATACACGGTACCAAGAACCAAAAAAGAGAGTTCTGAAAAAACAATTGGGGGAAAACTCATCTATTCAGAAGAAAGAATCATACTGGCTACAAAATTTATAGGTTAGACCTGCAAAACCGACCATGATTAAGATTGTTAGGCAAGTGTTTGCGTGATTAAAAATAGCTAACCGCAATTCGCGGACTTGTCTTCATAAAAATTCAAATTGGGATAACACATCCTGTTCATGTAAAAATTTGAGTGAATGATCTTATGGGGGATTAACGATGTTCCTCGTAATAAAAATTGCATAGATGATATACGTACATGTAAATTTTTTCATGTTATTAAAAAAAAAGAAATATTCTCTCAGAATCATTCATGTATCTACTATAGAATATGCCATTTTCACCCAGAATTGCTACTGTTTTTGTACCTTTATTCGTTGAAATCTTATGAATTACTCTGTGTTTAGTGCATTTCGCTATACATAGCTCCAATAAAGGACTCAGAGAGATTAATCACCTGACCAGAAATTAGGGAAAAAACATACCCATATCACAAGTTGACTGTAAGCATTGTACTGAGCTGTTTTCCAATAAATGTGATGTGTAAAGCTAAGTGCAACTTGTTCACTCGTGCTTTGCCTGTCATCAAGCCAAAATATAAGTGATTTCTTCGTACATTTCACTGTATATGATAATATCAAGTTCGTCGTGTGCCGGATTAAGGCCTATAAAGGACCTAAAAATCTTCATGCTCTTCACAACTTCATCTTTTATTGTGCTGGTTTTAATTAGCATTAGATTATTTTCTTTTGATCGTTGTAAAGGCAGTTTCTTCTTTTGTTCAATGGCTTTCCCTCTGCAGCTTGTTGTGGGAATCATTGGTATACCATCTATACCACTCTTAATGAAATATAAATATAATCTGGACTATCTAGATTTCTGAACATTTTGCCGTGTTAATTCGATTTCAAGACTTTGTAAATGGGACTAGAATAGGAGATATGGATCTATGTACGGCCAGAATAGATTTTGTAACTTTTTTCTTGGCGTGATTATGGATGATGAATTGTGCAGAGAAAAGAATGAATATATTAGCATGAACTATAGGACATACAGGACTTGCTAAAATTTGGCTTTTAGAATGGTGATAGAAGAATAACGGAGGATATCGGATTTTTATTCGAGGGAGAATGAATCAGTAATTTGTAATCAAGATTTGGCTTCTAGGATAATGGCTACAATACAAGTTTGTATTTTTAAGTTCAATAAATTGCGTTGCACCATAATAAGCTTACCCTACTCTCAAACCCCGGGGGATTATTTTTGTTGCTTTCCATTCTAAGACTTTGTATGTGGATTGTCATTTCGATTACTAGATGTTGGTCTTGTTGTGTAACTGATTTCCGTAAAGAATTTTTGTCTAAATTTCTTTCTTATTTGTATGTAGGGGTTTCGCAATAGCTTTCCGGCTCATTTGTATTACAATTTTTGCTGTATATTTGCACTTTTTTTTTTGTGTATCGTTTGGTTTTGTTGTTCATTTGGATTTAGAAGAAGTGGATCATATTTATTGGATTTGGTAATCAATTATATGTAGATTGAGGTTTGTTTGGGTGGCCAAGAGCTTTGGGTTTACATGAGAGAAGTTCGTCATGATTTATGTCTTATGGATGTCTGTGATGCAGGAAATATAACATCACTGGCGCTTTTTCTGTCACCTATGTAAGTACTTTGTATTCCAGATTTCTCTGAATCTGAACGAGCATTAGTAAAACGTAAGCTTTCACTATTGATCAAGATAAGGAGCTTATATATAAATATTCCTGCATTTGGAAATTGCAGGACAACATTCTGGGGTATTTACAAGCTTAAGTCTACCCAAGGGTATTCAGGACTTCTATATGTGTGCACCTTGTTCAACTGTTCTCTTTGGGTACTTTACGGAGCCCCATTTGTTAAACCCCACAGCACTTTGCTTCTCACGATCAATGGTGCAGGGTTTGCTCTGGAAATATTGTATCTGCTGTCCTTCCTGACATTTGCCCCTAAGAAGGAGAAGGTAACCAATTATGCCAGCTATATGTTTGTAATTGAAGCCCATTTGGTGGCTACTAGATTATATAAGCCTTGGAATCTTCTTCAACTAGAGTACATGCAAGAGGCTAAATATAGAGTTGTAATTTTTCTGACACAGATTCTTTCAATTTATTTGGCAGATGAAAACAGTGCGGTTAGCCATTGGAATGTTGGTTTGTTTTGCTATTGTGGTTGTAGTTACTATTTATGCGTTGCATGCACACAATGTCAGACAGTTACTGGTTGGCACTTTATGTGCGATCCTTTCGATTGTTATGTATGCCTCTCCATTATCTATAGTGGTTAGTTTCGAATCTTATCTTCTTCTTAAATCAGATTCCTACAAAAACTGTACAAAAACTCTAAATTCCAATCTCTGCCCAAATGAATAATAGAAAATAAAAAAATCTGGTCTCTACCCAAAAACAAATAAACCCTAAGTGAAATTAAGTAGCAAATGAATTCATCCTTTCGTGAATGTTGATGAGTTTGTATTTTATATTTCAGGGAGATGTTATCACAACCAAAAGTGTGAAGTACATGCCATTTTTGGTCTCTCTATTCACCACCCTAAATGCTCTTGTCTGGTCTGCATACTCTGTAATGGCCAAGGATATCTTTATAGCTGTAAGCTTCTATCTTTTCCTAATGCCATTCCAAAGTATATTTTCCATGTAATTTTTGGCCACGACTATGCACCCTTTTTCTGAGTAAATTATTCCCTTTTTTTGCAGGTGCCCAATGGCATTGGTTTCCTTTTAGGCGCAACTCAGCTCGTTGTTTACCTCATTTACAGAAGCTCAGAGCCTGTTTTACCTGTTTCTACAGAGCTTCTTAAACTTCCAGAAATCGGTAAAATAGATGATGTATTTGATCTGCCTATCCATATAGTGGCAGTTGACGCCTTAAATGTTGTCAAAGTGGCTGCAGTGAATGTTGTTATTGCTGATGAAATTTGATTTCATTCTCATTGATCAATAATTGACAAAGTCTATACAGCCTTCTCCAATATTCAGACTCTGTTCAATTGCATGAGAATCAACATTGGCAGATAAATTAGAGGAATATGGCTATCTTGTAATCAACTAACCAGTGCTGATGGGAGAGAAAGTAGCTTGATTGTAAAGTTTTGTTCCTACTTTTAAGTACTGAACTATTTCATTGGCAATCATTTCTTGAAGTACTCTGGTTGTATGAACCTGCAGTTCTGTATCTATTCTATATCTTGAAATAGAATAGTTTACCGATCATACTAATCAAATATTACCAACGGTATACAATGTCTCATAAACTATTATAGTAACATAATTACAGTAAAACCTTATGCCCATAGAAATAAAATATACAATTAAAGATATCTAAAGGATCAGGGGCAGAATTAATAAACATCAAAGCCCAGAAGTATGGACAATGCAGATTCGATTCAAATCATAGTAAAAACGAAGGAATGATGTAATAGTTGAAAAGTGGAGTTGGGCAAAATAGAAATGGACGAATGATGTATTAGACAGAAGGGACATTAAGTAAAAATAACATTGACCGCCCACCTTTTTCTCCCAAAGAAGAAAACCCCTTCAACTCGTAGAGGTCCTTACAAAAAATTAAAGGAAAATACATGAGATATTTTAAGGCTTACCGTAGAGGATTCCCTTGACTTCCTACAAAGATGGTCATAATTAACTTTAAGATCTTATTCAATAACACGGCATCTTATTCAAATTATTTTTCGATGTCATTTTCATTTAACAATTTGATTATTAAAAGAACCTGAAACAATTTTCTATGTATCTGTTGGAGATGTTATATTAAACTAACAAAAATTTAATAAATTATAATTTATTATAAAAATGTAATAAATTATAATTTTTTATAAAAATCTTTATTATTATTATTATTGTTTTTATTTGATAAGAGGCTGAAGCTGACAAATTTTGTATTGATTTGAAAAGTAAAGATAAATAACCACCTTATTTTTGCACACTATCTTCAATAGAGAATGATTTATCACTTGATAGATTATCAACATGTCCCTAAATAGTGACTACCCAGCCAAACAAAATATGAAAAAATATACATAATAGCCCTCATTATCACTTGCTCTTTTGATTTAATATAAACCCTATTTTTGTTACTTTCACTATACAGAATATCATCAAAGCCTAGAAATAGAAAAATGGAAAAATCATTCTCTACTATCTACTATAGAAAATTATAATTTTTTCTATCCTTCCTTAAATACAGTTCAAAAATATCAAAATGACTAATAAAAAATAATTGCTAAACCTTTAAACATGGTATTATGTTGATTTTAAATAGAAAAAGTGTAATTTGATAAGAAAACATATTAGAATTATTGTAATCCCTAAAGAGCTAAGGAAGGACCCATACCCTTAGACCCCAACACATGACAAAGTCCAATCTTTGATAGTGGCAATGCAACCCTTGTAGTCGAAGGGAAAGCATCTAAAGCAGACGAAGAAGATGGTCCTACAAGTCCAAATTCAAACCCTAGAGAACTCTATTCACAACAACTACTTGAATTCTCCTATCTTCAATCTCATTCTCTTCCTCTCCATTGGTGGAACTCTTGCTACCCAATCCCTCTTACTATTCATCACACTTGAATTGGAAAACCCAATCAGTTGTTTCATCTTGGTGATCCCTAATTATGTCTCCTAAAATATTTGTTATCACATAATTGTTTTAATGAAATTTAAAATCCTTTGAATGATCAACCTCCTTACATATTTTTCTTCATTTTCCCACCCATTTAGTAAATAAAAACTTGGAATTGGTCCTTATCATTTCTAGGCTAGTGCTCCTAGGGAATATAGGAATTAAATCCCCAACTTTCATTACCAATGCATAATGACAAGGATGTGGAATGGTTAAATTCTTGTCAATGTTAACTATTTAAATCCTTTGTGCTAGCACCTGGGTCATAGGAAAGGCCACTTTGGCTTTACAAAAATGGACACCTAATCTAGATCTTAATGACTCCTTCTTCGTCCAGGCCCTGATGTGGGTGAGACTTCTAGAACTACCCATGGAGTTCTGGATTGAAGATGTCTTTGACGGGATAGCCAAATATTTTGGTATCCTTCTTTCCATTGACCCTGTTATAGTCACTAGGAGCTGTCTCACCTTTGCTAGGATCTGTATCAGAGTGGAAGAAGGAAAGGATATGCCAAAAGTTATTGAGCTTCGTTCCAAGCTGGGAAAGTGTGTGTAGAAACTGGACTATGAAAGCATCCCTTTTTCTTGTTTCCACTACAAGAAAGTAGGTCACAAAGCCAAAACTTGTTCTATCCTCTGGGCAAAAGAGATAGATAGGAAAGCCAGACAAGCACTTAGAAATAAAAATAAAGGTGTCTCTTAGGAGGATCTAGAGCCCAAAACCAACAAAATCTGGTAGAAAAAAGAACTACCAGCTCCCAATTTGGATACAAAGGATCCCAGGGATGTGGAGAAGTCGATGTTGACCCAGCTTGAAGAGATTGGCAGAGTGCCCCCCCCTCTTTTGGGTCTGGATCTGGACATAGCCAATCAGCAAGAACCAAAGGAAGAAAACAAGAATGAAGCTCAGATTGAAGGTGGTGACTCGTGCTCAGGCACCATCTCTATTTCCTTGGTCCTGGAGTCCATTGCTCCCCCTGTGGCTGGTGTGAACAACTCTGTTCCTAGCCCTAAGATGGAGGAATCTAGGAAGTACCAACAGATTGAGGACCTAATGGTCTCAACTTCCCCAAACCAATTCAACATCATGGTGGAGCTTTTTTCCAAGCATAAGGAAGAAAAGGAGGGCTGGATCTCAGTTCACAAGAAGAAGAAACAAAGCAGTAGAGACCCATCTCCAGTTTCCCAAGAAGCCACCAGAAATAGGAAAAAAGTAGAGGGAAGGGGTAGAAACCATACCCTAGAAAGAAAAAGGACAAGCCAAATTAGGAAAGTAGAAGTGAGCTTGAATAATATGTATGGAAACTGGGTTTCTATCCAAGCTTACAACACCTCCATAAAGAAATGAAAGTTATCTCTTGGAACATTCATGGGCTAAATAGCTCACACAAGCAGGATGTCATCAGAAATATGATAAGAGATCACTGACCGAACATTTTCTTAATTCAGGAAACTAAAATGTAGATGGATAAGTTAGAGAAAATTACATTCAGTAAAGCTATGGATAACAGAGCTACTAGCTATGAGGGAGCTTCTAGGGACCTTATTACTATGTGGAACTCACATCACTTCAGAGATGATGTCATCTACGAAGGAGGTAACCTACTTCTAGTGCATTTTACTAGAATAAAAGATAATGAAAGTTGGTTCATTTTGAATATTTATGCTAGTAACTCTAAAAGAGAAAGAAAGACCTACTGGAATAAGATCATCTCCACCATTTCCCCTCTTAAGTGGACTAAAGGTATGATTATGGGGGACTTCAACACCCCACTTAAAGAAGGGGAAAAATAGGGGGAATAGCACCTGATTCTGAAAGCAGACAAGAACTAATGGACTTCATCAATGACTTGGTTGTGCTGGATACAGATCTTCAAGGCATTGACTTCACCTGGTCAAACATGTGGATTGGAATGGATTACATTCAAGTTCATTTGGGCAGGGCCCTGTATTCACCAGACTGGTTGAATAGCTACAGTCTTAACTTCTCAGCCCTAGTTCATGCAGGCTCAGACCACTCCCCCATCTTGCTTTCCCTAGATCAAATTGACAAGAAAAGGAACTTTCTCTTCAGATTTGAAAAGATGTAGGTTTCCCATCCTAATTTGCTCAATAAAGTCAAAGAGTGGTTGAACATAGGCGTTGAGGGCACAACCATGTTTAGAGTGGCAAAAAAGCTAAGGAATATCAAATGTAATGTCAAAAATTGGAACATAGAGGAATTTGGTCACATCTTTACCTCTAAAGATAAGACTCTCAATGAACTTAACTACATTCAAGCTGAAATTCAATAATAGGGCTATGATGAAGATAGATTGCAAGAAGAAAAAGCCATCCTTTTAGATTACCATAACATTATTGGGCAGGAGGAAACTTTCCAGAAGTAGAGATTGAGGTCCATATGGCTCAGGGAAGGGGACCGAAATACTCGCTTCTTCCACGTCTCCACTATGAGATATAGAGCTACAAATAGGATAAGTAGAATCAAGAAGGGAGACCAATCCCTTAAGGAGGACAAGGATATCACTGATGAGGCAAGCACTTACTTTTCTTAGCTCCTCTCTAAAGATCAGGGGATATCCGAACAAGATAGGATCTATCTCCTTGATAATATTTTGAGAATCCTCACTAATCATCAAAATAAAGACTTATGCTCCATCCTGGACATGACTGAAGTCAAGAAATCTCTGGACTCTCTTCTAGGAGAAAAAGCCCCTAGACTGGATGGATTTCCTATGTTCTTCTTTCACCTTTATTGGGAAGTGGTGAAAGACGATGTGGTTCAAGCTGTGTAAGAATTTTTTGGCTCAAAGAACCTCCTCAAATAACTCAATGCCACCTTCCTGGTGTTGATTCCCAAGACCTTTGGTGTAGATTCTTTTGAGAAATTCAGATCCATAAGCCTATGCAATTCCTTCCTTAAGATCATCTCCAAGGTTATCACCTCCAGGATTCTCAAAGTCCTCCCTTCCTTGATTTTGCAATAACAATCTGGCTATGTGCCTGATAGACAAATTTTGGATTCCATAATGATGGTGCATGAAGTTATTCTTTTGTTAGAAGAAGGAAAAAGGGAGGGCTTTTTCTCAAGCTTGACCTCTCCAAGGCCTATGACCGGGTGGACTGGCAGTTTCTTCTAAGAGTTCTTGAAGCTTTTTGTTTCAACTCCCATTCTTGCAAGCTTCTCTTTCAAATCATCTCGATCCCTTCCTTGGCAGTCATGATTAATGGTTCCCTATCTGCCTTCTTCAAACTAACCAGGGGCCTAAGACTAGGGGACCCTCTCTCCCCCATTCTCTTCATCATTCTTGCTGAGTTCCTGGGGAGACTTATCTTGGCCTCTAAAATGACTGGGGACCTAAAAGGCATCAAACCCTCCTCTGGTGACATTGTCTTTTCACACTAGCAATTCATGGATGACACCATTCTTGGAGGTGAGGCTTCGGTGGGAGAAGCTAGAGTGGTGAAGGACATTCTTAACAATCATGCTAGGGCTATAGGCCAAACTATTAACCAGAACAAAAGTGCTCTTTTCTTTATCAACACACCTAAAGCTAGATAGAGGAAAATTACTCATATTCTAGGATGTGGCATTGATACCTTACCTTCTACCTACTTGGGGCTGCCCTTAGGTGTCAAACCTCTGGAAGCCTTTTGGAACAAAATGATAGACAAATTTAATAGGAAGCTTTCTGGTTGGAAAGGGGTCATCCTTAGCCAAGCTAGTAAGATCCAACTGGTAAAGTCTACTTTACAAAATCTTCCCACTTATGCCCTCAGCCTTTTCCCTATCCCAGCTAAAGTTGCGGAAGCCACGAAAAGAATCCAGAGAAGATTCCTCTCGTCTGGTGATGAGGACCACAAACGCATTCCCCTAATTGCCTAGGAGAAAGTGTGCCAACCTAAAATTGCTGGTCGCCTTGGTTTAAGGAAATTGAGACCTTTTAACAAGGCCCTTCAAGACAAAAAGATTTGGAGAATTTTCAATAGCATCGGTGAGTGGAGGGACACCTTTGAAGAAAAATACCTCTCGCATAACTCACTCAACATATTTTTTGAAGAGGTGGATTCCCCCAAAGGTTCTATCATTTGGAATGGTCTCCTTGTCGTCAAGGAGTTGGCTAAATCTAGGGCTAAGTGGAAAATAGGTAATGGTCATGTCAATTTTTGGAATGACAAGTGGCTTTTGATGGGCAGTCTGAGAAATTTTGACACTTTGTACACCTGGAGATGTGTCTACTCTCAAACCTATAGGACTCAGGTCTATAATTACAGAAGGGATGACAAATGGGTGGATCTCAATCAAATCTCTTAGGACCTGTCTCCTTTGATGACTGCTCTCAATGCGGTTACTCTATCTCCCAAGAAGGACAAGATTATCTGGGATGATTCTTCGGATGGGAATTACATAGTGGCTTTCACTTATTCTTCGCTGACCACCCAAATCCATGATTTGAATCTACTGTGGGCCAAAGCTTGGATTCTTAGTCTCATGCCTAAAATCAATGTCTTCTTTTGGCTACTCCTCCAAAATCATATCCTTACTATGGATAATCTCATCAAGTGTGGGTTCCAGTTCACAAACAGTTGTGCTCTCTGCAAATGTCAAGAGGAATCAGTGGATCACCTTTTCATTCATTTCTCCTTTGTTAGTCAAATCTGGCAACTCCTCTTTCCAGTCCTGAATCTCTCATGGTGTTTTTCCCTATCTTTCAGCGATCTCTTTTCCCAATGGGTCTTCAAAAGTTTTGATCAGGACTTTAGGTTATTCTGTACCTAGATTCTTCCTCATTTTGTTGGGGGATATGGAAGGAGTGCAATAATCACATCTTTCATGATTTTTCTTCTCCCTCTAAAATTATCTTTGAAAAAATCATTCATGTCATTAAGGAGAATATTTTCTACTATGGTAGATCCAACCTTCTTGTAGGAAAGGCCTGAGCTACTACTTAGGAAAAAAGATAGAATTGTGTGTGGACTAGTCCTCTGATTGGTTGGACCAAAGCCAACTTTGATAGTGCAGCAAAAGGGAACCTTTTTCAAGTTGGCATTGGAGGAGTAACCAAGAACAACTTCATCATTGGTATTGTAGCTATCAGTCTCCCCTTGGGTGCTTAGACGAATCACTATGCTAAAGCCCGCGTGGCTCTTCAAGTTACCAAACTTGCTAAAGATCAGGGGGTTAAGTAGCTTTGTCTAGAAGGTGATTTGATGAACATCATCAATTGCCTCAAGCTCTCTCACCCTCCCTCTTGGACTATAGCCAACATTATAGCTAAAACTCAGGCCATTCTTAACTCCTTTGATAAGGTGTTCATCTCCCATGTGTATAGGGAAGCCAATGGGGTGGTAGACTAGTTTTCCAACTTGGAAGTCACTAAGGATGCTAAGCTGATATGGAAAAATGGAGATGACTTTCCCATAAATGTGAAGAGTATCCTTGAAAAGGAACGACTCCAGTGCACTGAGGGAGAAATATTACAACCTTAATTCCTCACTTGGTGGTTAGGTGTTGTTGCTTCTCTTCTACCACTCTTGGATTAGTCCTATCTTCTGTTCAACTTTTGGGCAGTGCCCTAGCTATTTGTAGCCTGGCCCGTTATTCCTTGTTGTGGTTTTCTAGCCTTGGCCTCTCAGTGGTCTGCTTCTTGTTTGTTTTGTTTGGGTTTCTTTCTTTTGTTCTAGACTTGTGGGTTTTAGGCACCCTGTAAAACCTATTTTACTTAATCAAAAACTATTTAAATATCTAAGGAATTACTTATTTAAGACCCTCCTATAAATTTAATTAGCCATTTCCTTTCATTCACCCTTCATTTGAATAGTTTCTCAGAACTAGCTAGAATGTTAGTGTTCATCCTATATCTATAGTTTCCATGTATGAAATTTGAACCTAAAACCCTTCTCACTACATGATGAATTAGCTTATGAGAATGATTTATCACCTCTCCTAATTCTTTATTTGTGAAAATCCCAAAAATGTCATTTTCCTTTGTTGAGATAGAAACCTTATAGGTCTATCCATACTTCCAAAATCCTATATCTCTGAGGAAATATAGAAGAGTGAAAAATAGATATTTTTCAAACCACTAGACAATTCAATATTCAAATTAGAAATGTTGTTTGAGAATAAAAATATTCCTATAAAAAAGACCTATCTACTCATTTCCTTAAAGAAGAGGCCAATAATTTGTTTTTTTAATGTTCTATCAATAAATTTGTTTTTGTATTCTCCTTATTCATGCGTTCTTTGGTATTTACTACCTTTAGACATTCTTCTACTATATTTTCTTCCAAATTAGCTTAACAAAATAAACCTCTAAATTCAAATAAGACCACTAATCTAAACACCACTTTCCTTTATCCCATAATATGCCCGTAGCAATAAATTGATTTCATTGATCTCTAGAAAACACGAGTAACTATTGTTTTTTTTTTTTTGAAAAGGTGGCAGTGCCACTTAATATATTATAATATTATTTTTTACATAAACTAGCTCTAAGGTAAGGAGCTCCCAGACAAAAGAGCTAGAAGAAAAACTTTGTTCATTACCCCATCAAGAAAACCAAAAAACCAAAAAAAGTAACAATGGTTAGGTGAAATAAAAAGCCTCCTAACCAAAATCCCTAATTACATCATACCCAAGAGTTTGGTATTATAGGGTTTAGCATTAAAAAAATACAATGATAGGCCCAATGGGCAAGTATAATTTCCTGAGAACATAGGAAACCTAAGCTAACTATAATGATAGGCCCGATGAGGAAACATAAAATCCTAGGAACATAGGAAAATATATACATTTAGCCCCCTGATGATAGTAGCAGAGTTGAAGGAGAGATGACCATCGGTGTGTTTCGTTGGGGTGTCAGAAGAACCTTTGATGGGGTCACTGCTTGAGAGAGAGAGAGGTGCCTTCAAGTCTATACCCATGCCTCCCAGAACAAAACTGAGGATTGTCATATGAAACCAATTGCAAGCACAACACAGATGGAAAAACCTGCACATATAGCAAAGGCAAAAAACAAAAATAGAGCAAGCTCACAGAATAAAGTTGGTGACTATATGTAAATTAGATGTCTAATACTAGAAATGATAAATTAACTAATTAGAAGCTAACAAATCTATCGAATGCAACACAATGAAGAATTCAAAGTAATCACAAATGATGATATTAAATCAATTACCTTTACCTACCATCCATCTTGTCTCCATTGTTCTCCTAGCCTTGATTTCTTGAGGATGTTGAGCTCTCAGATTTCCAAATGAAGCCTTTTTCCCAAGATGCCACCAAAGTGTGGAGATTTGATGATGAATGCAAAATAGCTAAAAGCTTGATTATGCAACTAATGGATGGAATGCAAATGATGATAATATGGATACTTATGCTTGAATGCTCTTGAAATTCTTGATTACTTTAGGATGCTTGAATGCTTGAAATGCTTGATTGCATATTCACTATTGCTTGATTATAAAAATACCTATTAGCTCACAAAGGGGAAATTAGGCTCCTTTTATAGAGTTTTGGAGGATCTAGGCTTGGTGGCACAATCCTACGGTGGAGAATGAAAGGTGGAAGGTCCTAGGACTAGGATTGACTTAGTTGAAGGAGTTGAGAGAAAGGTGGATGTAGTTGGAATGTGAGAGGAAGAATAGGGATGATGTTCCTCTCACATTGACATGGAGGAGAACAAGGTGAAAGACAAAGACACATGTCAAGTGTCTCACAAAGACCCAAGAGAGAAAGAGGGAGAGACATTTTCCTCATGAGGACTCTTTGTACAAGTGTCCCATGAGTCACCTTTGACCCTTAGAGGTGGCTTAAGAAGCCCCTTAGGAATAGGGATTTTCTCTTGACTTGGTTTAAGAGAGGACACGTGGTCATGAGACCAAGTCCTATGAGGCCACATAGCCCTTAGGAATAGGACATGTGTGGGTGAGGATAATTATCAATAAATAATTAATAATAATTATTTATTTTAGTCAAAATGATGTGTTAGGTGACTAGGTAGGTGAGGTGGACTAAGGGACTTAGTCATATTTAGGTGATTGTATATTTAATTAAATCACTTTAATAAGACTAATTAGAAGACTTAGGATAGAGGAATAGACTATAGTGAATTTACTAAAGAAATTGAATAATCTATTTAATAAATAGAGGAAATAATTATTAATTAAATAATAAATATTTAATTAATTTATCAAGTCAATATCAATTAAATAATAAATATTTAATTAATTAAGGAAGCCATTTTTAAGTGTATACATTTTTCCCCTGCCCCAAACAATGTTTGAGATGACCTATGCATGCCCCCTCGAGAGATTGATTGACAAAAAAGATTATTTGAATTTTATGATTTTTTTTTTTAAATTTTTTTTTGGTTTGTCGAGTTGGATAATCAATCTCATGAAGGATTTGCAATAAAAGACTGGTGAAAATAGGGTGAAATGGAAGAAAAATGGGAGATAGGGTCCACACACCAAGCACATCAGGTCCACAGGCTATAAATAAGGCAAAGGGGTCCACAATAGGTTCATTGTGCACACTTGTCATTTGGAGATTAGAGCATGAGAGAGAGAAGAGTAGAGCCGCTAGGATGTCATTCCCACTATCAGATCACCACTTTGAGAGGGCCAGATGCTTCCAATGAGCACCTGATTTGGGAGAGCCGGTAGGTGATTCGATCCTCTTTGTGATTTCGTCAGTTCTAGCATGGTAGAGTAGGATTTAGCATGTGCAGGTTAGTTTGAATCGTAGGTTAGGTTAGAAGAAATTTTTTGTTCTTGAGCAGCCAACAAATGTGCAGTTGTGGCACATGAATGCGCAACAAATAGCCATGTTTGCGTAGAAAATTCCAACTTCTGCGCATTCATGTTAGAGGAAAATTTGGGCTACGCAAATGTCAATTGAAAGTGCACATATGTTCTTTCTATGCATTTGTCAAGAATTATTGCACAAATGTTAAATAAATCTGCCCATACATGAAAAACTATGCAAATTTATAAGGATACTGTGCATGCATTTTTTTGTGCTGCGCATTTATTTAGTTGATAGAATTCGGTCAAATTAGACAATCAATTAGGTCAAACTAAATGTCGATAAGCCGATTTGATCTGTCGACAGTTAAATTTGATCGATTTGGTCAAGATAGGAAACATTGTAGCATGGTTGCTAGTTAACTAGTCTTGATGCTAGATAATTGATAAAATTATCTATTAAAACACATGATAAAACATGTTTGTAAGTGATATAATAAGATAGATAGATGTTTTAGATTAGTTTATCAAAATCTGATAGCTTGATTTTGATTGACTTGGATAGGAGGATATTACTGATATTTTGATGTCACGGGAGAGATATCCCATTGTTGGTAAATAGATTGTCCTTCTTCTTATCCTCCTTTTATTTTCCCAATTTTATAATGAAGAACAACTTTACACAATAGTTGGGAAACTGTTTCTGAGAATATCTAGTTTCCCTCTGAATTGAGGTATAGCTCCCTATCTGAAAAATATTCAATGAATTATGTTTTATCCCTAATTCCTAATGCAGGGTATGTTCTTAACCAGAGAACAATAGAGGAAAACTGAGTTCCACCCAAGCAAGTGAAATCTTAGGCAGGGTCTAAATGTAGAGATGTTATGTTGATGATCTCCACAATCTTATGAATTTCACAACACAACAATATGAAAATGCAATTGAAGAATGATCATGCAAATTATGAAATGCAAATGAAGTAGTTGATGCAATTCCACAACTAGTTATAATTCTCTGATTATCCTACTGATTGGCTAACTTGAAAACAACAAAACAAAACTCTGTTTATTTCCCCATCTTCAATTCAACACAATGAAACCAACATCAGATACAGATAATGAAAGTGGATAGTAAAATAATGGCACTAAACTTGATTGACTCTGCAACCATCTTCACACCAAAAATTTGCCGACCTTTTTATTTATTCTTTCAACAATATATATAGAGATTACAATGCATAGCATTCATGAGAATACAAAGTGTTTCAAATTCCAAAATTTGAAAAGACTGAAAATAGGTGTTTCAACATCACAACAAAGAGGAACTGATAAGACTTTGTCCTTTTATTTGATTCGGCTTGAGAAACCTGATCCACTATATCAAATTTCTCCTCTACCATCATTTGGGAGAAGACAAACTGTTGACACCATAGCAGTAATCTTTTGATCGAACCCAAATTTTCATGACTGTGACACCAAAATTTTCATCTTGACAGCATAGCCATTGGATGAAAAGTGGGGCAACAGCTGGCTCTGATTGGGGACTTGAACATTCCCATGTTTAAGCAATGAATCTTGAATCTCTAGTTTCACACATGAATGAAAGGGCAGCAACACAACAAAACTGAACAAGGGAAACAAAGCAGCAAGGAAGCTAACACACACAAAAGAAAAATGGAAAACCAAACTAGGAAACACACACTAGAACAAAACAAAACTATAGTACAGAACAGGGGATACCTATTTTCAATTGATCATTTGATATAATTTTAGATCTTGACCATTGTAGGTCAAGGGAAGTACCTCTCCATCCGGATATGCCAGCTTGAAAGAATTCTTCTCAAATTTTTGGTGGATAGTATAAGGACCCTTCCATAATGTCTCAAACTTTCCGTGCATCCCCTTGGGAGCTCTCCTCTTATCCCATAGTAACACAAGATCTCCAACCATGAATTTACGGGGCCTAGCTTTCTTATCAAACAAGTTCTTCACCTTCATTTGATGTTGAGTAATATGATCCACCATTCTTTCTCTTTCTTCTTCTAGTTTTCTCAAATACATGATTCTTTTCTCCAAACCATCCTTGTAAATATCATCCTCTATTACTATCCTCAACTTACATGTTGCCAACTCCAGCGGTAGTGGAAGGTTTGCTTCAACTCCATACACTAGCTCAAATAGAGATATCCCAATTGCTCTCTTTGGAGTCACTCTATCAGCCCATAGTGCTTCATGTATCTTTTTGTGCCAATTATTATGATTGTCTAACACCAATTTCTTAACAATATTAATCAAGTTCTTATTACTTGACTCCGCTTGACCATTTCCTTGTGGGAAAGAGTCGGATGAATGACTGATTGAGATACCATACTCAAAACAAAAATCAGTAATTTCAATAGATGAAAAGTAGGCAGCATTATCCATCACCAATTTATGAGGAACCCCAAATCTTACCATAATATTCTCCTTTATGAATTCACACACTACCTCAGAAGTGGTCTTCCTGGTTGCTTTAGCTTCAACCCACTTTGTGAAGTAATCAGTGGCTGTAATTATCTAAGAATGCCCTGCACTAGACACTAGATTTATTGGACCTATGAAGTCAAGGCCCCACTGCTGAAATGGACCACCTATGATAACTGGTTTTAATGGAAGCCCTACTAACTGTGGTTTGCCATAAAACATTCTACAGTTTTCACATTTAGCTACCCAATGATATGCATCTTTGAACATACCAGGCTAGTAATAACATTGCCTCAAAATTTTAAAAGCTATAACTGAAGAAGAAAAATGTCCTCCACAAGCCTTGTCATGAAAAGTTTTCAGCAAACGCTCTTGTTGTTGCTTATCAACACACCTCAAAAACGTGCCATCAATTGATCTCTTGTAGAGCTTATCTTCCCAAATCACATATTTAGTAGCTTTTAATTTTAAATCCCTTCTTTGTTTGGCTGTCAATCCTTCCGGACATTCTCCATAAGTTAAAAAGTATGCAATATTTTCAAACCAAGGGTCTTGGAGACTTACATTTAAAACCAGTTGATTTGATGTCGGTTCTTCTTCTTCCAAATTCTTTGCTATGGCTTTACATAATGCATTTCCTCTAAATAATTTTGTAGGCTTAATTTCAATATCATATTCTTGAGTTTTGGCAATCCATGAACCTCTATTATTGCAGCCAACATCTTGTTGTGTTAAAATACTTTTCACAGCAATATCAGGCACAAAAATTAAAGAATGTGAATGTAAAATATAGAAATGGAAATTCTTCAATGCTTTCACTACAACATATGCATTTTTCTCTAATTGTGAGTACTTCAATTCATGCTCCTTCAAAGGTATACTCATGAATGCTATAGGTGCCTGAATTTCTTCTTTATTTTCTTGTATCAAAATTACAGACAATGTATGTTCTGAGGCATAGCAATATATAATAAAATATTTTTTATAATCAGGATGGCTTAAGACTGGTGCATTAGCAATTGCTTCCTTAATTTCATTGAAAGCTTGTTTTCCCTACTCATTCCATTTAAAAGAAGCATTACCTTTCATCATGTCCACAATACATTTGGTAATCTCTGAAAAATCAGGGACAAATCTTCTAAGAAAATTAACTTGGCCAAAGAAAGATTTAACAACAGTCTTATTGGAAGGCAAGCTTAATCTCTGAATAGCCTTCACACGTTCTAGATCAATCCTTATTCCTTCCTATGACACAATATGGCCCAATAGTTTTCCTTCCATTACACAGAAAACTATTTTTTTTGGATTTAGAGATATACCATGCTCCCTGCATCGCCGCAACACTTTTTCCAAATCATCTATGTGATCTTTCCTCTTCTTAGAAAACACTGTTAAGTCATCAAGGTAAATCACAAATGGCATTCTGTGATATGCAAAGGTACCCCAAGGAGTTGTAAAAGCTGTTTTGTGTTGATCTTTCTTTTCCACTTCAATTTGATTGTATCCGAAAAAGTCGTCCAGCATAGACATCATCTCAGCTCCAGCTACTATTTGTAATAGATGATCCATGTTTGGCAGTGCATAGTTATCTTTCAATGAAGCTTGATTTAAATTCTGGAAGTCAACACATGTTCTTATTTGACCATTTTTCTTTCTCACCAGCACAATGTTTGCAATCCATGTTGAATGATGTATTGGATAAATAATTCTAGCTTTCAACATTTTATCAATCTCCTTGTAGATGGCATCTGCTACCTTTGGATTATAACATATATGCTTCTATCAGATAGGTAAAACATCTGGTTTCAGAGGAATTGTGTGTTTGAAATTTCCACTCATGAAACTCTTTAAATCTTCATAGGTCCAGGCAAAGACGTCTTGGTATTCTTGAAATAATTTCTTTGCCTTCTCCTTTTCCTCCAGTGTACAACATTTACCAATATTTATCATTTTGGGATTAACATCTATCCCAATATTTATATTTTCAAACTCTCATGTAGTTGGCCCCTTCTCTGCTCTTTTCTTCTTTACATACATATCATGCCGATTAAAGAGCTTTTCTAGAGACACAAAATAAGGTGGAATTGTATTACTTTTTAATTGTATAATCTCTGAATTTTTATGTTTATCTTTCTCTGTAGAATCATTCAGATAATTACTTCCTTCTTCCTAATCAAGACTTTCAGCATTCTCCAAAAATAGTTGCAGACCCTTATCATCATTGAAAATCTGCCAATCTTCTATATTGTCTGGTATTGATGGCCTGTAGATGACTTCAATCTGGTATTTCTTATCTTTAAAATCCAGATGAGGAAGAAATAAGGATGCTGATACAGCCAAAGAGTCTACCTTCATATTCATTTCTCTAGGGACATAATTTATAGAAAATGCATCTAATGTTTCGATTTCATCCCAAACTCTGTTCCGGTAATTTTTCAACTTATGATTTTTACTGAATACTGACCTCTTACTTGTTTTACAACCAGCTCTGCATCACCTTGAGCTTTTAGAATTTTAATTCCTCTTTCCTTAGCTATTATGATGCCAAGAAGTAATGCCTCATATTCAGCACTGTTATTGGCATTGTTAAATTCTAATTTGAACGCTAGAGGCTCTGATTCACCAGTTGGAGAAATTAAAACAATACCAGCACCGGAACCGGATGATGAACAACTACCATCAAATTCTAGTGTCCAGATTTGTGTTTCTTTTCTAGAATTTTCAGATTCTAATTTTTCTAATTCATTTTCCACAGCATCATCCTCTGTATACAGCATGTAATTACCAAACTCCAACTCTTGATATAAACTTTGGGCCTTAGGATTGTTCGGTTTTTGAACTGTGAATTTAGATTTCTCCTCAGGTTCTAATTTCACTCTTTTGTTACCAACAAGAATTATTGCTTTAGACCAATCTAATTTAATTTCTCCACCTAAATCCCTGCAAAAAATTCTACTCAACAACAATCCATAACTAACAGGAATGTCTGCAACTAAAATGGTTAGAAGTATTCTCTTTTCTGGATATGCCACCAATGCAACCTATATGTCTTTGATTTGACCCACCAAACTCACTTGTTTAGCATCCATGGTGTAACATTTTCCATTGGCTTTAGTAAGAGTGAAGCCTAGAGCTTTAGCCACTGTATAAGGCATCACATTATCCAAAGCTTCGGAATCAATAATATAATTACTTAACTTCCACCCATTGATAAACAATGAAACATAAAATGGTTCTAGTTTTTGTCTAGGAGAAGTGGTTAGGAAAAAATTCTCAACTTCATTGAAAAGGTTTGCAGTCAATGTTTCATCCTCTAATTTAGAACTTGCAGCATGATTTAATTCTATATTTTCATCTTTACAATGTTCAATAAATCTTTTCAATTCATTTGGATGTGATTTAAGATAATCAATGGCAGAAACCTGAATTTTAGAATCTTTACAAAACTGAATAAAGTCAAAGGAACTGCACTCCTTACTAGATTGCAAAGTCTTCACTCATTGATTAGTATCCTGCATTTTAGGTGCTGGCTGACTTTGTTTTGCTGGAGCATCTTTTGAATCAGCAAACCTCTTTGCCTTTTGTCCTCTAGTGAGCACGTTATATGTATGTCCATTAATAGTGTCATAACATTCTCCCTATTTCTCTGAGTCTGATACATACTCTAAAAATAAATTTCTGGAGTTTCCATTTGAGCATGTTTTAGTCTCGTCACTAGATGGGGGAGAATTGGGCTCATTGGTAGTCAAAAATTGCATTCTACTGATCACATCTGGACAACTTTCACTGTCATGATCAGTGGTTAAGTGAAGTACACATCCATTCACTTTTTTAGGTGGAGCTTCTATTGCTAACCTCTGCTGTAATCTAGGCAATTGTAAAGGTTTGTTACTATTCTCTTGCTCTGAAAAATTCCTTTGGTATGGATTGTTAAATCTTGGGAGCTACCTTTTCAAAGCAATCAACTCATTTGATAACTTTTGAATCATTTCTTCTGATGAAGTGGTTCCACTTGCACTAGCTCTATTCTAAATTTCACGCTTCCACCTTCCTATAGAAATCATGTCATCCTCAAACTCTATGGCAGTTCTTTGAGCTGCCTCTAAATCTGCAGGTCTAGATCTCCTTAGTTCAAAATTAACCTCAAGAGGCATAGCACTGATGAAGAATGTTTTTAAATTTCCTGCTGCAGGTCTACTTGCTGCTGGAATTCTATTAGTAATTTTGTTGAAACTAGCAACAAAATCTCTCATGCTTATAGAAGGTAATTTCTTCACTGATGTCAATTGAGCCAACAAAGCATGCTCATCTTCAGCGGTTTTAAAATGGTCTTCAAAAGTAGTTCTCATAGTATTCCAACTTGTTATAGATCCATTAGCCAAGTGATATAACCAATCTGCAGTAGCTTCAGTAAGAGTTTCAACAAATAATTTGACTGCAACATCTTCATGATTAACTCCTAAAATATTTATAGCTGTGAAAAATGCTTTTATATGTTCATCTATAGTAATCTTCCCATCTCCTGCAAACTTGGGTATATTCTTCTGGGAACCAGAAGGAAGAGGATGGTAAGCTACAAAATTGAGTGGCCCAGTAGTAGCTACCCAAGGTGCAGCCATATTCGGTTGATTTTGCAGAGGATATTGTGGAAAATTGATAACTTGTGGAGGAACAACCCCGTGCAAAGTCAATACTTGGCAAGTTGTAGAAAATGTACTTACTACTTTTGGTGGTGATGAAGGCCTGCTTCTAGCTTGATGTCCACCTTTCCAATGAGGTACTTCTAAATTTTGGAAAGTTAGGTCCTTTTCACCTTGTTCCCTATCACTCCTTAAGTATCTTGATTGCTCCAGAGTGACTATTTATATAAGTACTATTTGTAACTCACTCCCTGATCTTCTTTCAAGTTCTGTGTATATTTTCAAATGCTTTCTGATCATGTGACTATTTTTCTTTCCCCAGCGGAGTCGCCAAAAATTTGTTGGTAAATAGATTGTCCTTCTTCTTATCCTCCTTTTATTTGCCCAATTTTATAATGAAGAACAACTTTACACAACAGTTGGGAAACTGTTTCTAAGAATATCTAGTTTCCCTCTGAATTGAGGTATAGCTCCCTATCTAAAAAATATTCAATGAATTATGTTTTATCCCTAATTCCTAATGCAGGGTATGTTCTTAACCAGAGAACAATAGAGGAAAACCGAGTTCCACCTAGGCAAGTGAAATCTCAGGCAGGGTCTAAATGCAGAGATGTTATGTTGATGATCTCCACAATCTTATGAATTTCACAACACAACAATATGAAAATGCAAACTATGAAATACAATTGAAGAATGATCATGAAAATTATGAAATGCAAATGAAGTAGCTGATGCAATTCCATAACTAGTTATAATTCTCTGATTATCCTACTGATTGGCTAACTTGAAAACAACAAAACAAAACTCTGTTTATTTCCCCATCTTCAATTCAACACAATGAAACCAACATCAGATGCAGATAATGAAAGTGGACGGTAAAATAATGGCACTAAACTTGATTGACTCTGCAACTAGCTTCACACCAAAAATTTGCCAACCTTTTTATTTATTCTTTCAACAATATATATAGAGATTGCAATGCATAGGATTCATGAGAATACAAAGTGTTTCAAATTCCAGAATTTGAAAAGACTGAAAATAGGTGTTTCGACATCACAACAAAGAGGAACTGATAAGACTTTGTCCTTTTATCTGATTCGGCTTGAGAAACCTGATCCACTATATCAAGTTTCTCCTCTACCATCATTTGGGAGAAGACAAACTATTCACACCATAGTATTAATCTTTTGATCACACTATGTAATTTCCTTATAAAATTAGTCCCCTTTTCTAAGCTTTCTACTCTTTGTTATTCATGCTAAACTGGAGTGCACAGAACATGCAAGTCGAATTCATTTTATAGCAGGGCAAGCAGAACCAATTGCCTTCGATATTGCAATGAGCCATAACTTACGTTGTCACATGATCACATGGAATTTTTCTCAGTCATGCGATCATGCGACCACACACCTACCGCATTGCCTCTATGACTTTTCCACACCATAACGGAAAAGTGGGGACCATTGATTTTCCTTTAGAAAGCCGCAAGGTATGGATGCCTTTGGACCCACCAATTTAAAACTATCATGATCCCGCTATCCCTCTAAGAATCTTTGACTCCATATAGGCTAAGCGGAAGCCATCGATTCAGTATCTTATAACTGTAGAGAAAGTTTTCTTGGCCCCACCGAGAGACACGTGTTCGCATGATCGCATGATCACATGATCACATAGGAGTTCTCTTAGTCATGCGATCTTGCAGGGACCGTAGATCTAGAGACCTCAACTAAGTGCCCGTGACCCCACCATTCCACATGTTCACATCTCGCATGATCACAAGACAATTCTCCATTTCATGCGATCTTGCAGGGACCGTAGATCTGGAGACCGCAACTAAGAGCCCGTGACCCCACCATTCCACGTGTTCACATCTCGCATTATCGCAAGACAATTCTCTGTTTCATGTGATCTTGTGGGGACCGTAGATCTGGAGACTGCAACTAAGAGCCCGCGACCCCACCATTCCATGTGTTCACATCTCGCATGATCGCAAGACAATTCTCTGTTTCATGCAATCTTGCGGGGACCGTAGATTTGGAGATCACAGGGCTTCCACTATCTTGTTGCATGATCACAAGACAATAATTTTATTTATGTGATCATGCAACCGCTCCACCATCTTGGACATGTGGAAGCATTTCATGTTTTCATAAAAGTAAACTTCACACAACTTGAATCCTGCGAAAACATGAAAATCGTTGATTCTGCCAGCTGGAAAGTCCTTCTTCAACCTGCACTGTAGATTAAAGGGCACATGGAAAATCCTTAACTTAAGTGATGCTACCGGATGAATAAAGAGACGTGCACCTACCTGTCAAAGATGAATCAAAAGGTAATGAAGGATTATAAAACCTGACACAGGTGAAGACTATTGAAACATTTGAAGCTCGGGTAGAAACATTAAAAAGATGCTACGGCCAGTCGAGCTCGGGTGGTGACAATGTAATAATATTGAACACATGGCTCTGTCACTGCATCTTCTTCCTGATTCTTTGCATGCACTTGAAGATCATGTATTTCAAACATCTACCTACTTGAGAAAAAGAATCAATTAGAGCATCAAGACTTTGCTAGGTTAGGAACTATAACCTACCCAATGATAAAGAGACTTTAGAACCACCCAACTGGCTTGAACTAAGAAGGAAAAGTGAGGGGAACCTGGAAAAATCATACTACCCTAGGGAGGACTTAGACTTAGACATAGACATGACTGTGACACCAAAATTTTCCACTTGACAGCATAGCCATAGGATGAAAAGTGGGGCAACACCCATCACATAGAATCTGAGACCGGCACTATTAGAGATTGACAGACTTCTAATCGGTGTGACTAGTCTATATCATGTGATTTACATGCCTGAGATTAGGGTGAATTAGAGCATGATGACTACATTAGCAAAATGATGGCACTCAGAGATGAGTACCTTCCATCTTCTGACAGGGGAGATGATAGTCACACTGGAGGATGTATATCGCATCCTCTGGCTTCCTATCATAGGGGAGTTAGTGCATTAGGATCGGCATGATGGAGTGATGGAGTGCAGAGCGGTCTTTGGTGATGATGAGATAGAGGATGGAGAGATTAGCTGGGAGGACATGGTTGATCTGTATGAGCCTCTACCAGTGGTTCTAGTAGGAGCTACTGGGGGTTTCATATGCCCTGATCATAGATTACACAGATTTGCAGTTGGATGGGGCCACACATTACAACATATGATGGATGACAGGACCCGATTTTCTTGGGGTGTCTATCTATTAGCACATTTGTATCATGATCTTCATCATGTGGTGTACCATAGGGGTACATCATTATCAACAGGTGTCACATTGCTCCATGTATGGGCATGGGAGCATATCGCAGTGACACGACTAGTAGCTATCAAATTTTGTGGCATAGGATAACCATATATACTCATCAATTTTGTCTCAGGAAAAATTGGGACACTTGGAGTTTTGGCATTACACCTTTGATACGTTAGACATAGTGACATGGAGACCCTACCTAGGATGTGAGCCCTGGGATGATGAGCGACAACTGGGTTTTTGTTTTGAGTAATGATGGCTGATAGGGTGGACGCCCTACATTATTGAGAGATAGCTGGTTAGTCGGGTTCTGCATCAGTTTGGCAGGATCCAGGGTATGTCATAGGGAGTCACTAAGTTCACTCAGATTCATTAGGAGAGATGGGACTTGGGACCCATGGTTTCTTTTGATGTTTCAAGACAGGATTTTTTGGACATGCCATTCTAGGCATGGATGATGAGATAGGGGGTTGTGGACGTAGGGATGACAGTGGATCTGGAGTAGTTCCTTAGATATTTTCCAGTTCCACGGTTGACAGATCTGACAACTAGGCCACCAGGGAGGGATCCAATAGAGAGATGTCATGGGAGACATCGAGGGTGAGATAGGCAAGGACAAGGGAGAGGAGGTGGTGGTGACAGTGGTGATGGTGATGGAGGAGATGGAGGAGATAGAGGTAGAGGTGACAGAGTTGGACCTCAGATGAGAGGCGACAGAGTGAGATAGAGGGGTTTGATGCCACCCCCAGCTAGACAAGGATGGAGACCTCTTGCAGAGCTAGTAGTAGGAGCTCCACTACAAGTACCAGTTGTTTAGGTATAGATACCAACTACCCTAGTACAGGGACCAGCTGTATAGGTACATGTGCCAATACAGGCAGGGCAGGGACATGATGATGCAGATGTGTTATTAGCTTAGGGAAAAGTGGTATAGGGTGGACATATCCCCAATGATGTACAGGATGGGTAGGATGTATAGATGCAAAATGTGGATGCCCAGGAGGAGCTAGCAGGGATGGACATCGAGGGACAGGATCCCTATTTACAGAGAGATGCCGTGGAGGAGGAGGATCCTGATATTGACTCATTGCTAGTCTGAATAGCAATGACACAGGTGCAGGTAGACCATGTTCCTGGTTTAAAGAGGTGGATAAAGAGATAGGAGAGTCAGATGGGAGTGCTGAGAGCTGAGTGGGATGTAGCCATAGAGAGACTCAAGGAGTCAGAGATGCTATTAGATGAGCTGCAGTGGACAGAGGATTTGGCTCCTCATGGAGATAGTCTGAGAGCCATGATATGTGCTGGGAAGAAGATATCCTACTAGCAAGAGGCCTATAGACAAGTGGTTCCAAGGGATTAGTGGATTGGGAGCTATAGAGAGAGCTCAGTGGCTATTAGGATAGCTATATATGATAGATAGGCACCGGCTAGTAGTGGAGGTGTATCATCACACCCTCCAAGAGCACCCACAGGTTTAGGAGATCAGGGCGGATCCTTAGGATCAGGTGGTTCAGCAACATGGGGTCTCATTGCATCTCACAGACAGTGATAGATAGAGTCTCGAGGTAGTGGATAATAGATTTTGGAGAGCATTGTATACACTTTTGTATCATTGTATCATTATATCATTATATCATTGACTTGATAGAAAATGACTTTGGACATTTTTATATCTCTTTATATCATTGTATATTTGGATAGTTTTGTTGTGTTTTTATGGACTTTATATGGTGGACTCTCTACATATGATGATGTAGTGCTTATCATGATTTTCTTTGATGATTTTTTATATACATGTGTGTACTAACATATGCAGGATGTGATGTTTTACTTTAATATGCATAGAATGTATGTCCTAGAATGTGTAATGATTGATTTTACTTTATACAATGCTATGTGATTACTAATGCAATGATGTAAAACAATGCGATATAATTGATAATAAATAGACAATAAATGAATGATAATATAATGGATAATAAATGATGTAAAATGCATATAATGGATAATAAATGATGTAAAATGCATACTTATGCTTGAATGCTCTTGAAATGCTTGATTGCTTGAGGATGCTTGAATGCTTGACATGCTTGACTGCCTATTTACTATTGCTTGATTACAAAAATACCTATTAGCTCACAAAGGGGAAATTAGGCTCCTTTTATAGAGTTCTGGAGGATCTAGGCCTAGGTGGCACAATCCTACGGTGGAGAATGAAAGGTGGAAGATCCTAGGGCTAGGATTGACTTAGTTGAAGGAATTGAGAGAAAGGGGAATGTAGTTGGAATGTGAGAGGAAGAATAGGGATGATGTTCCTCTCACATTGACATGGAGGAGAACAAGGTGGAAGAGAAAGACACATGTCAAGTGTCTCACAAAGACCCAAGAGAGAAAGAGGGAGAGACATTTTCCTCATGAGGACTCTTTGTACAAGTGTCCCATGAGTCACCTTTGACCCTTAGAGGTGGCTTAAGAAGCCCCTTAGGAATAGGGATTGTCTCTTGACTTGGTTTAAGAGAGGACACGTGGTCATGAGACCAAGTCCTATGAGGCCACATAGCCCTTAGGAATAGGACACGTGTGGGTGAGGATAATTATAAATAAATAATTAATAATAATTATTTATTTTAGCCAAAGTGATGTGTCAGGTGACTAGGTAGGTGAGGTGGACTAAGGGACTTAGTCATATTTAGGTGATTGTATATTTAATTAAATCACTTTAATAAGACTAATTTGAAGACTTAGGATAGAGGAATAGACTATAGTGAATTTACTAAATAAATTGAATAATCTATTTAATAAATACAGGAAATAATTATTAATTAAATAATAAATATTTAATTAATTAAGGAAGCCATTTTTAAGTGTATACAATGATGTTAGCCTTCCATAAAACCAAGGGGGTATCAGTGGAGCCCAGCTTAAGATTAAGATCAGGCAAGGGTTGAGAAGGGGTTGATAGTGTTAGATGCAGAGGAGGCTGATAGGGGGGAGGCATGGATGAATCTTGCTCCAATAGGTCTAGAATAGAAAAGACAACTTGGTGAACATTATTCACACACTCCTTTGACAAGAAATTCCCATACTGATGCAGAGCTATTTTAATCAAATGAAAAGACTACCATTCTAGCCCTTTTTTTATACTTTCAAAAACCATGTATACACCATGATTGTGAAGAACTGAATGGTGATGAAACAGACTGCCTATTAGTGCAGCTCTACCCCATAAATCATACTTTTGCAAAGCTATATAGATTTTGTTATCCTGTAGAAACTCTGGCTTAACATATCTGCTACAAGTCAACTTGAGATGAACAAGGGATTAAAGCAAGTCAAATACATTAGAAAGGAAAATTGACAAGATCTGAGAATGATAAATGATGCATTTTCCTCAAGGAAATAGAACATTACTCCCAATGATATGCTTAATACCACGCCGAATGTGTGGATGATCACAGTCAAAGATGGAGGCCAGCAGGTCATCTTTGATGAAGCCAATGTATGGCTTTTCCCAATCCTCAATTGCCAACGACACTCTAAAATTATTTGGATAATAATCCATATGGAGAAAAGAACATGTTAAGCATAAATCCACAGAAGATCTCACACCAACCAAGAAGCTTGGTCGACTCATCATACTGAAAAAAGACTCAGAGCAAGAACTAGAACTAGTGGAAACAAGAGAGAACATGACATAGGAAAGACAATGTTTTAAGGAAAATCAAGATACCAAATATATAATGGATGAAAGAAACTACAAATAAATGTGGTCTTAAATAGCCAATAATATCACCTAATGGGGGAAAGATATGAAATCTCAACTTGGCCAAAGGACGTAGCCAACATGAGGGAGATGTTAGGTTAAAGAGTTAGTGCAGATTGTTCGCATGTCTAAAAGATATGCCAAAGAGTTCAAAAATAAATGAAAGGATGAAAGAGACCCAAGCACCCAAAATCATGATTAGGAGATTAATGAATGGTAGGCAAGGACATCCAGATGTATGAAACTGAAAGGAAGAGAAGTACACATAGAAAAGGGTGGCTGCAATATTAAAGCATACCATCATAAAGGAATAACGTAACAATGATGCAAACAGAATGTGGCACATCACCTAAAGGAAAAGAAAAGGACCAACTCAATGAAGAATTAATACACATGTGCCAAAGAATAGTAGCACGTTCACTATAAATCTTAGCAAATATGAATGCTTGAACATAGCAATCTTTCTTACACCCACAGTTGGCTAAGCATTTCTAACAATGATTAAGCACCTGTGAGAGCATAAGAAAGCCTTGTGTGCTAATCATAATAGAAAAAGCATAACAGCAACATGGTGATCTTTCTTATACTAATAGCTAATTAAGCATTTGGAATAGTGAGTAAGTAGCTATGAGAACATAAGAAAACTTTATATGCCAAACATAGCAGAGACAACATTCAAACCGAATACAAAAGCATGGCAAACAAACTTACACTTATAGCTGATTAAGCCTTTCCAACAAATGAATAAGAAGCTATAAGATGATAGGAAAGCCTGAAGCAAAGTAGAGAATTCCATTACCAAGGATAGAAGGGGAACCATTAACATGAGGACTCATTCTAGATAATTTCCATGATGGAAGGATAATGATCTAACATGTTAACTGAAGAGCGGGAGTCCAAGATAAATTTAGTGCAACCAAAATTTGTTAAGATATCTGCCAATTTATTGCCTTCTTTGTAAGTATGAGAAATAAGAAATATATCCAGAGAGTCAATGAGAGCCCAGATTTTCTAAAAAATATATTTTAATTTCAAATTGTCAATAGTCCTATGAATGCAACCATTGATAATAACCGCAGAATCACCCTCAATATGTAGATTAGATAAAGACATTTTCTTAGCAAGAATTCACCCTTCAAGCAATATGATAGCTTTCCCCATATTATTAGTACCAAGATTAATAGGCCATATCAATAGTACCAGGATTAATAGAGGATGCCAAAAAAGCCAAGACTTTACCTTCGTGGGTTCTTAGGTAAACCCCGATACCTGACTCCCTGGGATTCCCTTTAGAGGAGCCATCAAAATTAAGCTTGATGACAGAAGAATTAGGAGGAATCCAATTAATTTAATTTCTCAAGATAGGGATTTTTCTGACATGGAGGAATACAAGACAAGAAGGAAGGGAAATAAGCTTCCAAGAGCTAGTCACTTGACTATCCCATGAAGAGAAAGATGCATTAGGGTTAAAATGACTAGATGACCTATTATTAACTTGCTCAGATATGAGCCTTTCTATTCAAGAGATAACAGAAATAACATCTGAGAATTCTTTCATAAAAATTATTTTGTTGTGTTCCACCAAATAGACCATATAACTGAAGAAGGAACAACTATCCAAAGACAAGCAAAGGTAGAGGCCGAAAATAGAGTGGATTGGGATTGGAAATGTTCCCAAAGGGATTTAGGAAGAGGAAAGGGAGTGGACAATTTTTTCATAACAAAGGCCCAACATTGATGGGAAAAGGAACAATGAAAAAATACATGATCCACAATTTCCTCTTGAGCACCACACAAAACACAACTAAAAGGAGCAACTATATGAAATTTGGAAAGCCTGTCACTGGTGAGAACCCTGTATTGGATGGCAAGTGAAGAGAAAACACCAGCTTTCAGGAGTACGCTATTGTCCTGTTGTTATATTTTTGCACATTTTGAAAGCCTAATTACTAGATGAGCTACTGTACCCTAGTTTGCATTGTTAAGTGGTATTTCTTATATTTGTGTTCATTTCATTGCAAAGTACATGAAGATAAAAAGGAAATAAACTGCATCTAAGATTACATATACCAGTATCATTAATATGTTGTACAGAAGGAAAGAACTGAAAAAGAAGAACATCTATCTAAGCTCACACATGCCGTGAGCATAGAAAATTCAAGAATTTCATAAATGAGTGCAAGTATACATAAATTAATGGAGCTAGATGTAGGGGTACTAGACATTTCCTGGTAGTGAGAGTTGATTCTTCTCTGTGCTTGGTGTGCTCTTGTGATCTCAAACCTATAGAGAGAGAAGAAAAGGGGTTAGATCCAATGCATCTAAGCAATGAATGGTGCCACAACATCTATGAGCATGCATATGTGTACTCAGTCATACACCTCCAGCATGAGCTGTGCTCGGGGTAGGTGCATGAAAAAGGCTCTGGAAATAAAAGAAATACCATTGATTTCACTAATGTGTTTGCTCCATGTGCAGATACAGGTTACAACACCCATGATCAGTATTGAGTCTCCTAGCACCCTACACTGAACTGGTGAGGGTTGTCAGAAGCTCTATTCCCATAGAGTTTATGGCAACCCTAACCATCTCAAGGAGAGGCATTGAATCATAAACAGGGCATTCAGTGGATGACAGTATCAGTGAAACACTCAGATACATATCTAATGGAGCATGGTCAAAATAGGGCACTGGCAGATTCAAGGGAACATTCATCATCAGCATGCTGGGGGCACACAATCCAAGTACAAAAAAGGTACAATAAATGATGTTTCAGAGATTAAACTCAATGCATTACATTTAGGTCATACATATGTTTCAATCTGCATTCTATGATGATACTATAACATGAAAGTCATGATAATCTACAATTATGAACTAGTAAAAGAGGACTTCCATGTCCTAGGAATCCAAGTGATAAAACATGTGCACATTATCATTGCCATGGGTCTGTTATGTAAACACATAGTGGTGGCACAAATCAAATGGCAAATGCTCAGAGAGGGCATAGATCAAGGATTGATAGTAATAGTTTCATTATATCAAGCTGCATAATCAGATGGGCACTACCAGCATGATGTTTCTCAAATCATGGCACTGGTGTACAATAGTGGGATTTGCATGATATAACCAGAAATGGGATGACACCTCAAAAATAGAGATGGGAATATCAATAACAAGGCTATATTTATTCAATAGTGACAATCAAGAAATGTAATAAAATGGTGCAATGATCAACATATTACAGTCGATTCCCTTACTGTTAATAGTAAGCATGTCGTGCTCTAATCAAAGAATGGTGCCCTAATGTGTACTTAGGCTGAGAGGTCAACAAAAATATGGTAATATGTACATAGCAATATGGTAGTGCCCTAGCCCGAGTTCACAGTCTTTCAAACAACAAATACATAACTAATGCCATTTTGCAGTCATACAGAGGAAGCAATTCAAATGTGCCATGAGTGAATGCAAAATAGAGATATACAATCAACACCATTACATGCCATTGTCACAAGAAAGAAAATCAATGCAGTAAATTGTGGACCTGGTTTAGATGGAAGCACGAATGGCATATAGAAAGCATGCAATGGCTTGTACAAAAAAGGGGGGTATAGTGCCCTCAAAAACAACATTTTGCATAGAGACTTCAACAGCAATCAAATAATAAGCATGCTACTACAAAAACAATAGTGTCATGCCTGAATTCAAAGAAAAATGGTGCCCTCAAACACAAGTCTCCAGCCCATATCATGCCACAAATAGTGCATCAATGCTGCACTTAAAATAATAGTATCATATGTTGTTTTCAGGCTGCCATGATGATTCAAAATAGAATGCAAAAGGAAATAAATAATAAGATGATATTGATCAACACAACAGATAGTTTCATGGGCCCACAACAACAAATATATTTAGTGCCCTAGCTCATTGAGCTTGCAGGCTTAAACATAATGAACAACAAGCCTCAGTTTCTTAATGCCCTAGCCTTAGCATCATTGGGTTTTCAATAGCAGTAGGCCATCAATGCAACAACAAATTCAACAGAAGGGAAGAAAAACTGTGCCCTACTTGGGCTACGTACCAAACCATGAAAAAGATATGCAATGAAACAGTGCCATGTATGTAATAAAAAAAATAGAGATAGCAAATTCTTCGATGCCATAGTGTGAATGAACAAGTGCCTAACTCGAGATATCATTATGCCGAGAGGGGATGTTTTTTGTTTCTATTTTCAAGAATAGAAGGTTTCCATTCGAAGACTATAGAGAGGAGTCCAGTAGATGCCAAGTGCCGAGTTGCAATTGCCATAGTTCCTGTGTTGCCATTTTTGAATGTGTAGGGTTTCATATATGATATCATATTTCTTTTGTCTCCCCTTTTAGGGTTGAGCAAACATTACTCCCTTTGCTAAGTTATTTCTCAGGCATAGGTTTTTTTTTTTATTAATATGGTTATCTTTTTGAGATAATTATATTAATTATCTTTGATGCCCTAGGTTCCCATAGAAGTCATTGTTGACTTAGGGTAGTGAATGTTATATTGCAATCATGTATTCATGTATAGGGGGGGTTTTTGTTTTGGTTGATATTTTTGTAATGTGGATTAAATTAAAGTGTAAATATTTTAGATTTTCTCATCTTTATTTGAGTTGAGATTATCTTTAACATATTTAGAATCCACTTGATTTTAGTAAAGGGGGAATATTTTTTAATGTTATAAGTCAATGCAAGAGCCTCATTGTAAGATATTTGACATGTGGTCTTTTATAAGCCTTCTTAGAATATCATTTATTTTGCATGACTTAGTGGTGGCATAGTCTTCTTTTCACCATCTATTTTTGGGGTCCCCACTTTTTCCGCCCCCCTAGATTCTTGGGAATTGGGCATTCAAATTTTAGAGTGGCATGATCATGGTCCTAGTGGTAGAATTTTCTAATTTTGGCGAAGTAGTGGACTTTATTGCAGATTCTACATATTTTCTATATATGCCTCTCGCCTTTGGTGATTGAAGGCTAGTTCTTCTTTCCCTCATTCTCATGAGGTGAATGTTGTAAGTCTTTGAGAAGCAATCTGATGTTTTGACTCTTTTTATTCCATTTAATAGCAAATTGTCCTTCTTTTCTACAGCTTTGTGAGTTGATTTTATGGGTTTAATGTCATGTGTTGTGATTAAAATCTGATCCTTCACTTGATATTATGTTCACTTTGATGTTTGCAAGCACTATTTTTCCTTAAGGTTTCAAATCTATGTGCATCTATATGTGTTTGAGTTGTGGAATCTATCTTTCCTTTCTCATTTACAATCGGCACCTGATTATTTTCTAAGGGGGAAAATCAGATTTGGAAGAGTTGTGGTGTTTATATTAGATGTTGGATTACATTGTGAGTTTGTTTTTCAGTTTGTGGATCTATCTAGTTTTGTGAATCACCTAAGTTTAAATTTTAGTTATTTCAATTTCATGCAATCTCTCTCCCTTTCCCTTCAAGTTTAGTTCAGTTCAGGTGATACAAACGGGGAAGCGAGCCCTTAATCTAGAGGTTTATTCTCAGTGAAGTAGTCCAACATCCTGAGAGTATTGCCATGTTTCACGGGATTGGTAGGTTTTATACTTAGCGATCACGGGTGCAATCCCTAGTGACAACAGTTTTTGGCAGGCCCGGTGGAACTTTGTTTCCCATCATTCACTGAGATTTTGGTGTGATCTCAGTGCAATCAGCCTTCAAGAGGTGGTTTATTTATAGCACCATGGGGACTCTAAGTTAAATCTGCTAGTTTAAGAAGTTCTAGAAAATACCTTTTTACCAGCTCATTTGGTGAGCAAGCATGTCAATTCCTAATTCATATTCTCCTTATCACCCCCCATATCATGAGAAATCTACCCATGTTTAACAATTCAAGTACCAGTAACTCAAGTACCAGTTTCTCAAGCTCCAGTATTTCAAGCTCCCTTAAAACCTCCAATGGCTCAGCCTAGACCACATCCTTTTGTAGCCTTCAAGCAAGGTAGCCCTCTAAATTTGCTATAGCATAATGACATACCCATCTCAGCCCTTAAAAGTTTTCCTAGCTTTACGGGAGAAGATCAAACATCAGCCATTGAACATATAAGAGATGTGGCATCTCTTTGTGGTCTACATAATATCACTCAAGATAATGTTGTTGTGAGATTGCTGGTAGCCTCATTTAAAGGCAAGGCTTTGCAATGGTTTAGAAGTTTACCACTTGGTTCTATTGCTGATTGGGATGAGTTGGATGAAGCCTTGACCAATCAATTTGAAGATAGATCAGACCATCTTTCATTAATTGAGCACCTAACCACTATCAAAAGAGCACCTCCAGAATACATGATGGATTTTAATTTCAGATTTCAAAGAACATGGCAAAGAATACCAGCTACCATTAGGCCATCCAGCCAGCATGCTTTCTTATATTATTTGAGAGCCCTCAATAGTGATGTTGTTATTATGATTCAGTCATTAGGTGGGAATAACCTTCCAGCAGCATATGATCTTTCCATAAGGGCTGAGAATAATCTAATCCTAGCTGGGAAGATAGCTCCAAAACTGCTAATGCCTATTTTTCCAGAGTTACACCCTGTCCTAGAATTGGTTCCAGCTCTAGCATCTATCCCACCTATCCTAGTTCCTACTTAACGAGCTATTAGCCCAGTTGCAAGCCAAACCCCAGATCGGGATGATGTCGTGAAAGCATTGCATATAGACTCTAATGGATTAGTTACTATAAGTAAGAAGCTGGATTCACAAGTTTCCCCGCAGCCTTACTAACCGCCTTATCAGAACCATTATCAGCAAAATAGGCCCCAATACTAGCAAGGCCAAAAAAATCAAATGAGAAGTCACAACCAAAAGGCCAGCTAGCCTTACAATCCTAGCACTCCTAGTATCTATAGGGAGTTGGTTCCTATGGCTCAAAACACCATGCCATAGGAGATGGTTCAAGGACCAGACTAGCAATGTTCAGTTGCCAACACAAGTGAAGTTCAACATCCTGAGGTGGCATTGATGAACTTTCTAAAGGAGGACTTTTGTGGGGTGATCTCTTCACCTAATACTCCGATTGCAGCCAACAAAAGATCCAAGGAGGAGGACTTTAGAAGAAAGCTAGTAGAGAAAGATAGGTTGATTGAAGATCTGTTGGCTCAAGTATTGAAGAAAAGAAATCAAGAAATTATTGCTGCCCCTATATAAGAAATCTCATAGATCCAGAAGGAGATACCTCATGCTGCTGAGGAGAACCTGGAAGCTTTGCAGACTAGATATAAAACTTACAAGGTTCAAATTCCAAGTTTCTTACCTAGTAAGTCCACTAGCACTCCTGTTCAAATTCCAAGCTTTAGGTTCTCTCCTTCAGTCTAGAATCTTAGTCAAAAGGAGCCTATTCATGACCCTATCTTAATTTCCCAGCTAATTAATCCTACTCCTATAGATGAAGCACCTATAATGTTGGACTCTCTATATGATGGTGAGCCTGTCCTGTAGCAGATTAAGCCCTATGAGCCGATTCCTGAAAAGATCCCTACACCCACTGAAATTTCAATAAACCAGGAAGAGAATGAATCTTATCCTTTAAATGTAATTTTTTATGATGAAGTTGAGGAACAACTAGATTTATCATGTAGTGATGGATTAGAGCAGCCAGATAAGGATCAGGAAACAAAAGAAGGTGAGAGTCTAGCTGATTTATTTGAAGAGATGCCTTCTTATATTGAGCAAGAAGAGATAGTTCAGGACCCATTAGTTGAGTTCACTAATTATGATAAAGAAGATTATATAGTTGCCATTGACTTAGAACAACAAAATGATTTTGATCTGATAATTGATGCTTTCTGCTCCACTCTTGTTGATATTCCCTGTCTTCCTGAGAAGGATAATAACTTGCATGTTCTTGAAGAAGAGTTTGTAGTTCAGGAAGCTAATGTTGTACTAGTGATTGAGCCTATGCTTATTTGTAATAAAGTGGTTGATGAATCTCAAGATTCATGTTTCCTAGATTATGAGATGGGGGTAGTTATTAAGGACCTAATGCAGTTTGATAACTTGGATAAGTTGTTGGATGTTCTAGCTGATGAAGAGGATGATCCTCAGCTAGAATTTGAAGACTATGCTAAAGACATTCATAAGATGCATAATGAGCAGTAGGAGAAGCCTGGTTTTATGCTCTCTAGAGGGTGTCCCATCAGTTACCTAGCACAGACGGGGGCAAGCAAGGCATCTATACTTAATGATTTGATGGAGGGTGATGTCAAGTTTTCACTCACTAATGACCAGGAGCTTGTTCAGAGTTATCAGTCTCTTTGGGTAGGCAGCACTTATGATCTAGTTGAGGTGAGTTGTTTGGACTACAAGTTTCAAGAGTTGATATGCTAGGTAGTTCAGTACATTTTTCTATTTCATATTCTCCCTATTGGCATTAAGTGTGAAAAGTACAATGTTTTGAGAAGAATGGGAAGTTATTTTAACAATATAGTTAGTGGATTTGTTTGACCAATTTGTTGACTGGTTAGAGTAGGGTAGAGTAGAAGTTTTGTCTCTTGTTTCCCCTAAGTGCCTCAGAACAATTGTTTTTAGTTAGTTGAGTTTCAGTTAGCAATGAAGCCTGAAGTAGTTTCTAGGTGGTTGGTTTAGTTTTGGGAGAGAAGGAGGTTGTTTTGGTCAGGAGCCAAGTTTAGCTACATGCTTATGGACTCTATTTCCCAATGGATCTATCAGGTAGCTGGACGGGATGCTTAGCAGGAAAGCACTCCAAAGAGGTTGCCAGAATGTTGTTATATTTTTGCACATTTTGAAAGCCTAATTACTAGATGAGGTACTATACCCTAGTTTGCATTATTAAGTGGTCTTTCTTATATTTGTGTTCATTTCATTGCAAAGTACATGAAGATAAAAAGGAAATAAACTACATCTAAGATTACATATGCTAGTATCATTAATATGTTGTACAAAAGGAAAGAACTAAAAAAGAAGAACATCTATCTCAGCTCACACATGCCTTGAGCATAGCAAATGCAAGAATTGCATAAATGAGTGCAAGTATACATAAATTAATGGAGCTAGATGCAGGGGTACCAAACATTGCCTGGTAATGAGAGTTGATTATTTTGTGTGTCTGGTGTGCTTCTATGATCCTGAACCTACAGAGAGAGAAGAAAAGGGGTTATATCCAATGAATCTAAGAAATGAATGGTGCCACGACATCTATGAGAATTCATATGTGTACTCAGTCATACACCTCTGGCACGGGCTATGTGCGGGGTAGGTGCATGAAAAAGGCTCTGGAAATAAAAGAAATACCATTGATTTCACTAATGTGTTTGCTCCATGTGCAGATATAGGTTAAAATACCCATGATCATTATTGAGTCTCCTAGTACCCTACACTGAATTGGTGAGGGTTGTCAGAAGCTCTATTCCCAGAAAGTTTCTGGCAACCCTAACCCTCTCAAGGATAGGCATTGAATCATATAGGGGGCAATCAGTGGATGACAGTATTAGTGAAACACTCAGATACATATCTAATAGAGCATGGTCAAAACAAGGCATTGGTAGATTTAGGGGAACATTCATCATCGACATGCTAGGGGCACATAATCCAAGTACATAAAAGGTACAATAAATGATGTTTCAAAGATTAAACTCAATGCATTACATTTAGGGCATACATATGTTTCAATTTGCATTCTGTGATGATACTATAACATGAAAGTCATGATAATCTGCAATTATGAACCAATAAAAGAGGACTTCCATGTCCCAGGAATCCAAGTGATAAACATGTGCACATTATCATTGCCATGGGTATGTTATGTAAACACATAGTGGTGGCACAAATCAAATGGAAAATGCTCAGAGAGGGCATAGATCAACGATTGATAGTAATAGTTTCATTATATCAAGCTGCATAATCAGATGGGCACTACCAGCATGATGTTTCTCAAAGCATGGCACTAGTGTACAACAGTGGGATTTGCATGATACAACCAGCAATGGGATGACACCTCCAAAATAGAGATGGAATATCAATAATAGGGCTATATTTATTCAATAGTGACAATCAAGAAATGTAATAAAATAGTGCAATGATCAACATATTACAGTCGATAGAAATATGGTAATATGTAAATAGCAATATGGTAGTGCCCTAGCCCAACTTCACAGGCTTTCAAACAACAAATACATAACTAATGCCATTTTGTAGTCGTACAGAGGAAGGAATTCAAATGTTCCATGAGTGAATGCAAAATAGAGATATACAATCAACACCATTACATGCCATTGTCACAGACAAGAAAATCAATGCAGTAAATTATGGGCTGGGTTTAGATGGAAGCACAAAGTGCATATAGAAAGAATGCAATGTCTTGTACAAAAAAGGGGGGTACAGTGCCCTCAAGAACAACATTTTGCACAGAGACATCAACAAAAATCAAATAATAAGCATGCTACTAAAAAAACAATAGTGCCATGCCCGAATTCAAAGAAAAATAGTATCCTCGAAGACAAGTCTCTAGCCCGTATCATGCCACAAATAGTGCATCAATGCTGCACTTAAAATAATAGTATCATATGTTGTTTTCGGGCTGTCATGATGATTCAAAATAGAATGCAAAGGGAAAGAAATAATAAGATGATATTGATCAACACAATAGACAGTTTCACGGTCCCGCAAAAGCAAATATATTCAATGCCCTAGCTCATTGAGCTTGTGGGCTTAAATGTAATGAACAACAAGCCTCAGTTTCTTAATGCCCTAGCCTTAGCATCATTGGGTTTTCAACAGCAGTAGGCCATCAATGCAACAACAAATTCAACAGAAGGGAAGAAAAACCATGCCCTACTCAGGCTATGTACCAAACCATGAAAAAGATATGCAATGAAATAGTGCCATGTATGTAATAAGAAAAATAGAGATAGCAAATTCTACAATGCCATAGTGTGAATGAATAGGTGCCTACCTCGAGATATCATTATACTGAGAGGGAATGTTTTTTGTTTCTATTTTCAAGAATAGAAGGTTGCCATTTGAAGACTGTAGAGAGGAGTCCAGTAGATGCCAAGTGCCGAGTTGCAATTGCCATAGTTGTTGTGTTTCCATTTTTGAATGTGTAGGGTTTCATATATGATATCATATTACTTGTGTCTCCCCTTTTAGGGTTGAGAAAACATTACTCCCTTTGCTAATTTATTTCTCGGGCATAGGTTTTTTCTTTTTATTAATATGATTATCTTTTTGAGATAATTATATTAATTATCTTTGATGCCCTAGGTTCCCATAGAAGTCATTGTTGACTTAGGGTAGTGAATGTTATATTGCAATCATGTATTCATGTATGGGGGGGGTTTTTTTTTTGGTTGATATTTTTGTAATGTGGATTAAATTAAAGTGTAAATATTTTAGATTTTCTCCTCTTTATTTGAGTTGAGATTATCTTTAATATATTTAGAATCCACTTGATTTTAGTAAAGGGGGAATATTTTTAATGTTATAAGTCAATGCAAGAGCTTGATTGTAAGATATTTGACATGTGGTGTTTTATAAGCCTTCTCAGAATATCATTTATTTTGCATGACTTAGTGGTGAGATAGTCTTCTTTTGACCATCTATTTTTGGGGTCCCCACTTTTTCTATCCCCCTAGATTCTCAGGAATTGGGCATCCGAATTTTAGAGTGGCATGATCATGGTCCTAGTGGCAGAATTTTCTAATTTTGGTGAAGTAGTGGACTTTATTGTAGATTCTACATATTTTCTATATATGCCTCTCACCTTTGGTGATTGAAGGCTAGTTCTTCTTTCCCTCATTCTCATGAGGTGAATGTTGTAGCTCTTTGAGAAGTAATCTGATGTTTTGACTCCTTTTATTCCAGTTAATAGAAAATTGTCCTTCTTTTCTACAACTTTGTGAGTTGATTTGATGGGCTTAATGTCATGTGTTGTGATTAAAATCTGATCCTTCACTTGATATTATGTTCACTTTGATGTTTGCAAGCACTATTTTTCCTTAAGGTTTCAAATCTCTGTGCATCTATATGTGTTTGAGTTGTGGAATCTATCTTTCCTTTCTCATTTACAATCTGCACCTGATTATTTTCTAAGGGGAAAAATACAATTTGGAAGAGTTGTGGTGTTTATGTTAGATGTTGGATTACATTGTGAGTTTGTTTTTCAGTTTGTGGATCTATCTAGTTTTGTGAATCACCTAAGTTTAAATTTTAGTTATTTCAATTTCATGCAATCTCTCTCCCTTTCCCTTCAAGTTTAGTTCAGTTCATGTGATATGAACGGGGAAGCTGACCCTTAATCCGGAGGTTTATTCTTAGTGAAGCAGTCCCACATCCTAAGAGTATTCCCATGTCACAGGATTGCTAGGTTTTATACTTAGCCATCGCAAGTGCAATCCCTAGTGACAACATGTCCCAACATAATTTGAAAGATCATTGGGATCTTTGATGCTCAAAAGTTTGTTGAAGAGCCTCATAGCCAAATTTAATAGAATAGACTCCTTTTTTAGAGGGGCACCACAACAAATTATCACTTCCTTTAGACAAAAAAACTAGTCTCTTCGCAAGGACTACAAAAAATTCCCTTGCAAGGCAATTGTTTAAAGGCAGGGAAGAAGGATCCTTCCAAGACACCTTATGGGACACAATATCAATGTAGTCCACATAGTCTACTAACAACTCTCCCCAGAGAAAAGAGGAAACTTTCATGACTTTATTTAAAGAAGTAGAGGCACTTAGAGGTAGAAGGCCATTCCAAGAATCTTTCCAAAAAGATACATTAAGGCCATTATGAACCTGGCAAGAAAGGTATTTTGTGACAATTCCTCAGGATGACATCATGAAATTCCAGGTAGGAGAGATGAAAGGGAATTAGAGATAGTAAAGATTCGATGGGAAAAAGGAGAGTCTAGATATTTTGTTTGCATGATTTGACACCATAGAGACTGAGGTCTGAAGTATATGTTCCATACTAATTTCCCACCAAAAGCCTTATTTTTAAGAGAAAGATTATGTAAGCCTTCTCCTCTAGAAAGTTTACTAGTGGAAAGTTTTTGGAAAGAAATGAGGGGAATATTCCTTACGTTACTCATATTGGAAGACCAGAGGAAAGATCAAATAATCTTTTCAATTTGATTAACTACAAAATTTGGTGCTTGGAGAATAAAGATATAATAGTTTGGAATAGCAAGAAGAACAGTTTTGATTAACAAGATCCTACCGGATAAGGAAAGCCAAGGAGCTTTCTAGGCTGAGATTCTACTCTTCAGTCTACTAATAACATTATCCCAAAATGATGATTTCATTGGTCCAAGAAAGAACAGAATACCAAGATAAGTAGATGGCAAATCATCCACAAGGAAGCTGAGAATGTTGATGATTCTCTATTGGATAGAGTCTGGAGTAAAAAGCATGTAAACTTTAGATTTGAGAGGATTAATTACTTGGCTAGAACCATATGTATATATGTTTAATAATCATTTTACATAACTGGCCTCTTGAATAGAGGACCTACCAAAGAGAAGCGTTTCATTAGCGAAAAAATTATGGGTGATGGATAGTGTTGAGTTAGGGATATTTATGCCCTTCTAGTTTGAAAGGGCATTTTGTGCTTGGATAGACCTACTAAGAGCTTCTGCCATGATGATGAATAGAAAGGGGGATATTGTGTCCCCTTGAAAAACACCTTGGGTGGCTTGAAAAAAGGTGGAGGGAATGCCATTAACAAGGACCAAAAATGAAGCACCAAAAAGGCAATGCTTGATCCATTTACACCAAGAATTTGAGAAACCAAACTTAGCTAGGACTCTTAGCAAGAATGACCAGTTGACCTTATCATAGGCTTTCATCATGTCTAATTTTAGAACAAAGGAGGGAATATGAGAGGTTTCAATAGTATGGAGGACTTCTAGAGCAACTAGAGCACCATCAGAACTATCCCTACCAGGAACAAATCCTCCTTGCTGAGGAGAGATTAAACTGGGGATGAGTGGTTTGAGCTTGAGGTAAATTTCTTTCGTAATGATCTTGTTGATAGAGTTAAAAAGAGATATGGGCTTGAAATATGCAAATGTTTGAGGAGATTTACATTTGTGAATCAAAGTAAGATTAGTTCTGTTAAGCTCCTTGAGGATATAGCCTCCCTTGTGGGATTCTTGTACAACCATTAGAAGATCAAATGTAATAACATCCCAACATTTTTGGAAAAAAACCATAGTGAATCCATTTGGGCTTGGAGCTTTATCAAGGGCCATAGAGAAGACAATAGAATGTAGCTCCTTAATACTAAAAGGTCTCATTAAATTGATATTATCCCGATGAGACAAAACAGATGGGATATACTAAAGAAGAGTATCCATGTCATGATTATTCTCATTTTGGTGAAGGACAGGAGCAAGAATATTTTTGAAGAAGAAAATTGCCTCATTGCTAATTTGTTGCTGGGAAAATAGGGTACTCCATATTGATGCACTCTTAATAGAGAAGATGGACGAGATTTCTTTCCTAATCTTGGCAGAAGCATGAAAGAATTTAGTGTTCCTATCGCTCTTTTTCAGCTAGAGCTCTCAAGATTTTTGTCTCTAGTAGAATTCTTCTCTAGAGTAGAGGGTATCCCAATAGCTTTGTAGATATTTTTGCTACTCTACTAGCTCTGTATTTAAGCCATGCTTGATAATATGATCAGATATTAGGTTGAGATCATGTTCTACCCTAGCCTTCTCATGGAAGATATTCTTAAAGACTTCCTTATTCTAGGTAATGATATTGGATTTCACAAATTTAAGCTTGTTGGAGAATTGAAACATTTTGGTGCCTTTATGGAAAGGAGCACTAACCCACCACTACCATAGGAGAGAAAGAAAATGGGGATTAGAGAACCACATACTTTCAAATTTGAAGGAGGAGCATTTCTTATGATTGGGAAAGATGTTAATATCGAAGGATATAGGGAAATGATTAGACTCTGATGAAGATAGGATATCAGAGGAGATAGAGAACTTCAATAGCTTGAAGTCAAAGGAGATGAGAAATCTATCTAGTCTAGATGAAATGGGAGAGTCTGACCTATGATTAGTCCAAGTGTAGATCCCATTCAAGAATGGTATATCACACAAATCATTTCTCTAAATGAAAGAGGAGAACTCATCTACCACCTTTTGTACAGTAGGATTCCCACAAACTTTTTCATCAAGAGAAGAGATGGCATTTAAGTCTCCACCTAGGATACAAGAGAGATCATTGAGTTTATGTATTTGATCAGAAAGGGACTCCCAAATAAAGAACTTGTCATGGGGGGAAGCTAGGCCATAGACATTAAAAAGGAGAAAATGAACATCAAACCAGGAGACTTTGATGAGAAGCCAATTAAGATTTACAGCCAGCAAGTTGCATTGAATATATTTCTTATTTCAAAGGACAATAAGACCACCAAAGGCACCAGACAATGGGACACAAACTAAATCCCAAGAAGACCATTTCAAGATAATCTTTTGATATGAGTCTTGAGAAAGATTAGACTCTTGGATAAGAATAATATCTACTCTAGAAGAATCAATAATTTTTTTAATTCTTCTCCTCTTGTCAAGGGCATTTAAGCCCCTGACATTCCATGAAATGATCTTAACTGGGGGCCAAGAGAGTGAGCCACTCTTCCAGTTCTAATAATAGGTGAGAAGGAATCCAATATAGCTAACTGAATACTAGCTTCAATTTCTTCTTTGACTTTAGAAGCTAAGGGTTTCCTTCCCCTCTTCCTTAGCATATTAGTAACCAAGATAGGATTAGTAGGCAAGGGGATAAGGACATTGGCAGATTTAGCCAAAGATAGGACCTGTGAATAATCAAACTCATCAAAAATAGGGGGGAACCAAGGCTACAGAAACACTTCGATGGAATCCTTCTACAAGGGGGACTAAAATAAATGGGATCACTCAGAAGAAATCCTTCTTTAATAGCTATTTCATCAATAAGTTGAGACGCCACAGAGATAAGAATGTTTTCAGACATCATTCAAAGCCCCTAATCAAAGATGGGAGTTGAAGGGGAGGATGGAATAGGAACAAAGGGATGACTATTGAAGATTAAATTTTGCATAATAACTTTATCATCCTACAGGGACAAAGGGAGACATAGTAAAGGGTGATTGATCCAGTCAGAAGAAGAGATAGTCAATTGGGAAATAGGTGAAGGTAGAGGTGCATCAGAATCCATAACAAAAGAGCAGGGGGATAAAGATAAACTTTGAGACATATAGAAAGAACCTAGCATAATGAGGGTGCGAGAAGAGAAATCCTTTCCATGCATGCCAAAAAAATGAGAAAAAAAGGCCTGGATATTAAGGAGGATAAAACTAAAGGAGATGTAGGCAGGCCTGACAAAAGAAACTAAAACATTGAGGGTACTTGCAAGGTAGAGTACAAACACAAAAGAGAGGTAGACAACAAAATAATCAATGGATCCTTAAGATATCTATCATCATCTTGACTTGCATAGGGAATCACTTGCAAAGTGGAAGAATCAGGAGAAGGATGAGAGAAAATAGATGAACATAACAAAGGGTTGGTCACTAAAATTTGACTGATATCAAAGGAAACCATGGAGGACTGCTGACACTGATAAGAGAAATGGCCCAGGGAATTGTTAGCATTAGAATCAATAGTAGAAGATCCATTTTCTTCATGAGAAAACAAACACTAACTGGAAGATGGGGTTGAATAACTAGAACCAAATCATGCTTAACAAAAATCCCTAACTTATTAGCCATGACATCTACAAGAAGGGGGTCTCTATATTCAAGAGGGAGATTCGGGAAGGAAATCCAACATGGTTGAAACAAGGGCATTGACATAGTGACATCAAAGTGAGGAATCCATGCCAATGTAGTGATACCGATGCCCTTACAGAACCAACCCTTGAAATTTTGAACATCTGATTTATGCTTATGAGAATCAAAGATTGCAACAAAATAAAGAGAATCTTTATCATAGAGAAATAATTCTTTAAGTTGCAACCAAACATGGCTCGCCAATGAAATCAGCAAATTAAAATCCATAGAAGACTGCAACTTACCAATTAATGCCAAAGAACACAAATAATCCACCTTGGAGCTGATCATATTGAAGGGAAAAGTTACCCTTGGTTCTGTTGGTGGCCATTGGCGAGCTTCCTTCTGAGGGAGTCGATCCTGCTTCTAATGGAAAGGGGGATTTAAGACATTCTCTTGGATATGAGGGTTTGGATCAAAGGGACCTCGATGAAAGATGGGAATAAAATTTAGGAAAGAAAGAAATGCAGGCTGAGCAACTGGGACATGATTGGGAGAAGAAATAAATGATGGATAGCCAGGTAAAGAAGAAAAGATTGCAAAAGGCCTAGACAAAATGGGGTTTGAGTTGGTGGGTGAGGGAGGCCAGTATATGTCAAAGATAGGTTGAGGAGAAAAAGGTCTAATGTGATGGGTTTAGGTACAATGATGATGATGATAGGTAGGATGGGGAAAAGATCTCCCATGGTGCAAAGGTCTTTTATCTTTTGTGACGTCCGACAGAGGAGGACCAAGAATGTCTTTGAACACATGAGCCTTTTGAAAATTCCTTGCAAGAGCATTCCTTAGTTGACCATACTATTGCTGGTAGTGCCAAGGGGAAGAATGGGATGAGGAGGTGATGTAAGCACGATCCCTCCATTTTCCTTGCAAAAAACCCATTAAGGAAAATGCACTATGGATTTGAGTTGGGCTAGATCTTCTGCATCAAATGAGGCATTAGCCCACTTAGCATGAAAATGGGGAGCCCTAATCTTGGTAGAACCCTTGAATGTAGATTTAGAGAGAGGTACATTCAAAATTGGGTCACCCTTCTGCCCACTACCTCTACCTGATAGATCACTGGTACCCCCTACATCTCTATTCATGTGTACATCTCTCATAGCCATGTGTACACACTACAAATCCTCCGTAGGGACACCCTACAAATTCTTTGCAATCTCCATGATCAAATTCTCTGATATCAAAAGGGGTTTTTATTTTCCTTTCCCCTTTTAAAACTTCTTGTCTTCTTCCATGAGTAACTATTCTTGGTAAACAATTTTAAAAAGAAAAAAAAAAACTTCTATAGACATATTAAAATGACACTTCTTTCCAAATGGTTATACTTAACACCATAGTGTTTTGACCCTTATAATAGCTAATCTATATACCTCCACCCTAGAAATACCAAATTTTGATTGAAAACTATAAGGGACTAACAAAAAATAGACTTTAGTATCCAAAATCACTAACCAAACTATAAAACTAATGCAAGCCAACTACTTTCATTACTTAAATAATCTTGATATATATCCTGGTTGATTTGGTCTTTGTTGAATGACTATACTTATCAATATTTATTTAAATTATAAACATATAAAGCTTCTATTGAAACTCTATTTAATGAATATTTATAAGAGAAACCTTACTATTTTATCCTCTACTATTGCCAGTCAATATGCCTCCACCCTATGAAATTTTATTAATTTTTTGAGTACTACAAAGGACTCAAAGAAGGACTAGAGTCAAGAGACTAAAATATTCTATCTCATGTCGTTTAGTCAATATCAATAAGCTTATTCCATTATATAAATAGTCCTTATACAATCCAAGGTTTACCAAAGTATTCCACCTAAAAGACTTCATATTTGGTGCTTTGTGGTCCATCTTTATCATTTATATTTACTAACTCATTTTCTTTTAAGCTATAAAAAATTAGATTCAAAATAAATATGAAAAAACTAGGCTTCTCAATTACTTGGATATCTTCTTCTATATCTACCATTTTCACTACCACTATTAGCTAAGAAAACTAAGAACATACTTGACATTTATTGGATTGAGTTATCTGAGACCCACCTTTTAATTTTCTATCTATATCAATAGCTCTCATGTTTTCCCCAAATCTATTTTCTAGCTATCTCATCAACTCCCATATTGACCAATTGGTCAGCTATATTATTTTCTTCTCTATCCATTTGATTAAATGTGACTTCCTCAAGGAATTTGAGAAGATGCAATGCTCTTCCTAGAAAATAATTTTATTATTGATTTGACTTGGAGGGTAAAATATATGTTTGTGCCATCCTAAAATTGCATCACTGTCTATTTTTCTATTTATCTTGGCCTTAATTTAGCATGTAAAAGCTTCTCCATTAATTTTTGGTGCTCCAACCTTGATTCCACTTTTCATTCTAGTTTTTTCTTTTTAATTGACACCCTGAGAAAAATTTCTTTAATTATTTTGGTGGGGTCTTCCATTCCCAAGAATAGGTTTATCTAGTCAACATATTCCTTGAGGTTTCCTCCAAAATTTCAAGTAGAGGTTTGTCTCAATAGTTGAGTGACAAATCTAGATTCACATTGGCCATCTTCAAGTTTTAAGCTCAAAATTATTTGTGAGGGGTATATAAGAAACCTACCTCTCATCATTTGACAAAAAGATCATAAGTGTTCAAGGTCTCTCTTACAATTTCATATTCTAGGCATTCTAACGTGGATTTAAATTGTTCAAGGAATTTTTAAGGAAAACATTCTCCATCATAAAAAGATTCTCTTCCTTTAAGGCTAAATAGAGGAGATAATTTCCATCCATTCAAGCATTCATCCCATGCTCCTTCCTCAGATCAGGCAATGTGTAAAAGTACAACAATATTTATGCACCAGATGTCTCTCATGACTTTATTTTACATTTTTGTGTGGATTCAAGCTATTCCATAAATATTTGTGATCACTTTCAAAGAAGCACTTACATTACCAGGGTATAAGACACTTCACATTTTAGATCTTAAAACTCCATGATGTTAGCATGATTTCATTTATTTTGTTTCAATTTTGAGGTTTATTCTAAATTGGGGTTCGACTAAGGAAAGTCCCTCTCTAGACAATATTTTTCTTCTTTTGTGTGTATAGGAACAAGTGGCACTAGTGTTGGGATTGAATCAATAAGGTTAGGATATCAACTATAGTTTGCAACTAAGATCATTGGAAAGTTCAAGGAATAGGTCGACCAAATCAACCTAGTCCCTCCAAAAACTTTAAATTGGGTCCACATGTTAGTCTCTATCTTCGAGCTCTATTTTTTGGCATCAGAATTGGATTGACAGGTTTCTCTTAGTCTATGACTATAGAAAGTCAAAATTTTCCTTCATTTCATCCCACATCTCACATTTCCCTATCAACTATCCTTACATTCTATTTAGAAAAGGATTACAATAACCCATTCAATATCCCTTACAAGCATAGTGGATTATCTTCCTTCCAATTGTGACATAGGAAATATAATCTCATCTCCTTGATCGCTATTTTTTATGTTACAATATTAAATTAACAAATACAATAATTATGTAGATATCGATATGGATGTGTATATGTATATGGATATGGATATGGATATGGATATGTGTATGTGTATATGTATGTGTATGTGTATGCGTATGCGTATGTGTATGTGTATGTGTATGTGTATGTGTATGTGTATGTGTATGTGTATGTGTATGTGTATGTGTATGTGTATGTGTATGTGTATGTGTATGTGTATGTGCATGTGTATGTGTATGTGTATCTGTGTGTATATGTGTGTGTGTGTGCGCACATGTGTGTGTGTGTGTGTGTGCACGCATGTATGTGTGTGTGTGTGTATGTGTATGTGTATGTGTATGTGTATGTGTATGTGTATGTGTATGTGTATGTGTATGTGTATGTGTATGTGTATGTGTATGTGTATGTGTATGTGTATGTGTATGTGTAGCCAACACTATATCATCACAGGTATCACATCATCCTCTTTAGGTGTTTAGACTCAAACAATGCCACAGAGGATTTATGAGAAGTTCATGCTAGAATTTGTGGTGCCCACACAAGTGGCATAGTCTTAGCCAAGAATATTCTCATAGAAAGGTATTATTGACCCACAATAGAACATGATGCTTGTGAGTTTTTAAAGAAATTCCTACCATGTCAACAACATGCAAATCTGATTCAATCTCCAGCATAGGAATTGCATCCTATTGGGCATCCATGACTATTTTCATGGTGGGGCTTTGACCTCATTAGTAAGATAACCCCCCTACCCTTAGATGGAACACATAAATTATCACTTCTACTGAATACTTTACAAAGTGAGTTGAAGTGATCCCTCTCATCCTCACTACAAGAGTCCAAATATCCAAGTTTGTCCTCTACCATATCATTTGTTTCTTTGGTATTCCTTCCATCATCTTCATAGATCACGATATTCCATTTGAGAACCATCATATGAAAGATCTGTTTAACTAACTCCTCATTTACCATCACTTTTGTAGTGCATATTTTCCCTAAGGGAATATACAAGATGAGGCAACCAAAAATATCATCCTAAGAATCCTAAAAAGGGTTGTCAATAATTCTAGTCATCACTGACATCTTTAAATCAATCCTTCCCTTATGGCTAATATACTTCTTACCACACTCCCAAAAGCCTGCACCACCCCATACTCTCTTGTATATGGTGAAAAATTAATCTTACCAATTAAGGTTGAACTGCCATCGCTATTTGTGTCACTCAAGAACATGTTCATTGATGAATATTACTATGTAATGTGCCTCACACACCTAGAACTATTAGATGAAAAATGGTAGCAAGTATATGATCACCTAGTTTTATACCATAATAGGATTTAGAGAAGATACAACAAGAAGGTCCATCCATGATATTTTCAGGTAGGATACATGCTCCTAAAATAAAATCAAAAGTTACAAGAAGGTCAAGAGAAGAAAGGAAAGTTTAGACCTACTTGGTTGGGTCCTTATATTGTCATATCATGTTTTGGGTAAGGGGCATATCATTTATCAACACCAGAAGGGGAATCTCTTAATGACCCCACCAATATCATTCATCTCAAGAAGTTTTATTCTTGAGCCATGTAGTGTATCACCTTCATCTCAAAATATCAATTAAAAAACATAAAATATCCTAAAATATCCTTAAAAATTCATTGTCTTGGTCAAAACTAGGCAAACATGAGCTTTGACGATAACAAAAAAAATAAAATATAAAAAATATAAAAGAAAAAAAAATGAAAAATAGAAAAAAGTAAAGAGAAATAATCATCCAATGGTGAAAACTTGGTAATCGGGTGCCCTGGACAAGTATGTGTGGTGAAAACCTAGAAATAGGTATCATACATAGAGGACCATTCCATTCTCTATCAAAATCTTGAGCTATACACTCCCATCCTGTTAGCACATGCAAAAAATTTCATGGCTCTAGCTCTCTTCCCCTGGTCTCTATAATGTTTTTCCTAGTCTCTGGCATAAACCCTTGGCAAAAAATTTTAAAAATCTAGCCGTTGGGTCCTTAAATTTAAAATTGCCTTAGCCCTATTTTATTTTCATGTTACCTTTTTGCAGGTCACTTAAAACCTTTTATCTACATGTGCTTTTTAAATGGGTTCACTTTATGTCACACGGTTAGGTTTCATGTGTCGGCGGGTCCCCTTTAAATATTTCCCAAGTCACTGGTTAATCTTTCCTAAGTTCCCTGCCGAAATATTTTCCTAAGTCCTACGCCTTAATTTTTCTTATGTTTTGGCTTTTCATTTTCCTAGGCCTGACTCTCTGACACCATCTCCATCTAACGGTGGGCGTATTTTCGTAAGCAATGTGTCAGACGCATCAGATCTTAAGATTTCCATTGATCTCATTGGGTGACATTGTCTTTCTTTTCAAGTGGGTCCACTGCCATGTTGGCATAGTTGGTGTTCTCTCATTGGTCAGTGTGTTGCTGAGAGGGATCCTGTCAGTGGGGCCTGCAGTGAAGGCTTTTCAATCTACGGTTGGTGCATGATCTTAAGGAATATTCTTCCCCTTTGAGATCATACGCCATCCGTTGATTTCAAATCTTACTTGGACTTGTTAGTGGGACCTGCTTTTCTGATGGGTCAGAGGGTCCTGACATCCGTAATCCATCCAACGGCAGGTGTAAGTTCTCATGGAATCTGTTAGAGGCTTGAGATCTTACGCCAGCCGTTAGTCTCATTTGTCTCAAACGTATCTTTGGCGGTGGTCCCGGTGTCAGGTGGAGTTGATTCAGAGTGTTTTGATTGGTCCACGTAGTATGAGGTGGAGTCTTGTTAGTGGGACCTAGTTTCCAGATGTGTCAGTGGGTCCTGATCCTGTCAGTGAATCAACAAACGGTGTATAATCTTATGGGTTTTGTTAGAGGCTTAAGATCTTGCGATGGCCGTTGATTTTGTTTCCTGTCAAATGGTTGTCAGGGCTCACAGAGATTCTCAATCCGATGGTGGGCATGTAATCTGATAGAATCTTGGATGGGTATGCAAACTTGCGATGACCGTCAATCTTCCTGATGCGGGCCCGGTCAAGTTTCTTTGTCTTTTGGCAGTTGAGTTAAGATTTAAAAGCCTGCGAAGCATGAAGATCGGATGGTCATGACTTAAAGTTGATGGAGATTTAGATTATGACTATCGATTCACTGTTGGTGCTTGAATGTGACTGTTGCTTTTCAAATTTGAATTTGTAGAAGGTTTCCAACGAAAGGAAGTACCAAAATTTATGGTTTTAACAGCTGATTTCTATTGGTTTGGTGGCACTTGCTATTGCAGTGTGGTCCAGGGTGTTAAGTGATCATCTGTAGGGTTTCTACTATGCGGTTTTGTGCTCAAGGCATGTTGCAGCATTGACATTTTGAGCATTGTTCATGATTCTCAGTACCTTCTCAGAGAATTTTTCATGATTGAGGATCATTCTAAGATTTTCTTTCTCCTGGTTGCCTGGGTTTCCACCCCTATAATAACTTTATGACCATTTCCAGTTGGTTGGGTGGCTAAAACCCTAACCCTAAGTCATCTGTAGCTTGTTGTATTCTCTTTGAGAATTCCAAGATGACCAGGGAGTATAAGTTGCAGAAATTTTGATTTAGTAGGGGTTCCAAAATTTTCTTTGGTCCCAGGCTGGTTGTCCATGGTGTTTTACTGATAGAGGAGCTGGATTTTGTATCTTTTCCTATCCTTGTGTTGTTCTAATTATTTATTGATCCTAAATATGTTAATGAAAACACTATTGAGTTCCAATCTTGCATTTGTGTATGTCTTCTTGTTTCAGTTCTAAGCTCATATATGGTAATGTCACAAAGTGTGTTAGCATATGGTAAACAAAGAGTATTGTGAAGTCATCTCTAAGTTCCTAACAAATTTAAGATTAAATTCTTTTAGGTGGGTTCAGTGAGTTCGCAACCAAGTAGGAATCTGATGTCCTTGTGTCTGATGGAGAGGGGTAATAGGAAAAGCACTTATCCTAGATTCAATTGTGTTTGAATTAAGGTATTTAGTTAGTGTATGTAATTGGGTGACTCTTTGCCCTAGGTTAAGGAACCGGTCCATCCTCTAGAGGTATTTCATTGTCATCAACCACATAGACAAATATTCAAATGATAAAATCTTAAAATAGTTAGTAAAGAGTATATAGTTGTATATCATTTAGTGATTCCTTTCAAGAAGTGAATCAAGGGTACACCCACCTGAGCAATAAGGCTCAAAGTGTATGAGGATCTCTCTTGATCCTTGTTAATTGGCCCTCTTCCTTGTAGACTTTGGAGTGGTGATAGAGTCAAATTTATATTAAAGTTATCCATCAAAGTATAAATCTACAAGTGAAGATCAAAGGGAACTCCCAACAAAATGGTGACTCTACTAGGGAGAGTCTAGAGATAAAGGTTGTAAGTGCACTTTTGTTTTTCTATTGTATTCAATTAAAAAGATTTCCCATCTAGGTGGGTGGCAACTCAAAAGGTTAGAACCGGTGCTATATATTGTAAATCATGGACAAGAGGAGGAATACTAGGTCCTTTGTCAGAAAGAATCCAGAGGTCACTCTGGAGCAATTGCCTAGACAGGAGAGGAAGAGTTGGATTAGAAGGAATGGTGATTCTACTAGTCCTCCCATGAGAGAACAAAGAAATACTAGAGGTAGAGCACCACATGTTTCCTCAAGTGAGGATGGTTCACAGGATAGAGTTTCTAGATCAGATGGTGGTCACTCTGAAGATAGATTTTATGATACCCCAGAAGTTGTATTTCAGGACAAAGGTCCATTGTGTGTAGGTCAAGATGAACAAGCTAGAGAGATGGGTTTGGAGATTGATTTAGATCTTGATGAGGACAATTTCAGAAGAGAACCCATGAGACCAAGGCAAGTCCACTTCCCATATCAAAATCTCTCTGATATGGATGTGTCATCAGGTTCTAATGACATTATGGTAGATTCGGATGATTTAAATGCATTAAGGTTATAGTTGGCAGAGCAGGATGCCATACATAAGAGGTTACAAGAGGAGAGAGAGGCTGAAAAGGTGAATGCTCTGATAGAAAGACAATCTCTCCTTAGAAAAATTAATGAAATGAAGGGGAGAAACAAGATGCTTGCTTCTGCTCCTAAAGCCTTGCAGCATGATGTCTTTGGTGATCTTGATGCCTTGAGGAGTGAGCAAGAGCACTTACTGCAAGATTAGAAATTTATTAGAGAGGGCCCTGTGGTTAGACAAGTGCAAAGTTATGTTCCTTTTGTTAAAGATAAAGATGGGCGTGAGATCACTAGGCCTGATGTTGCCGCTGGTGAGAAAGGAAAGAAAAAGATGGTGGGACATCAAACAAGTAAGTCATTGACAATACCTGAGGTCCCACCCCCTAATTCAAATAAGGACACAAAAATGGAGAGAAGAAGAAAAGAAGATGAGGACCTTGCAAGAGAATTAGAGAAGGCTGAAATTGAAGCTTCCATCACAGAAAAAAGAAGAAAGATCCAGTTCTTGAAGGCTTCATCAGCTAATGCTCTTGGCCCATCTGCCACTGAACTAGGTATGCCATCTATGACTACTACTATTTCACTTAGTAATGCTACTAGTTTAATTCCTTCTTCATCTGCTAGGATAGGTGTTGATCCTAGGCAGCAATCAAATGCACAAATAAATGTAGATGCTAATGTTGATCCTAGGGTTAACACTAGTTCAAGTTTTCAAAGAATACCTATGCAATTAGAAGGCTATAGGAAAATTAGTTTTGATGGAATTCCTAGCTACCCAATTGCTTTTCCAAATGATATTAGAGATAAGGTACATAAGTTTGCTGGTAATAATGCTATTAGTTGTGAGGAGCATCTTAGGTTATTTTTTGATATGCTTAATGATTATGAGGTAGAGCATGAGGATGTGGTCATGAAATTATTTGTTCAATCTCTAATGGAGGATACGAGAGATTGGTTTAAGAGACTTCCTAATAAATGTATTGATACTTGGGATTCTTTTGAGAGATATTTTAAAGAGCAGTATGGTGATAGGCCTAATGCTAGTTTCATGTTGAATGAATTCAATACCATAAGGAAAAATTAGAATGAGACTACAGCTAAATTCAACATGAGATTTCAAAAGGGTATGCATAAGTTGTTCCAAGTTATGTGGTTAGATGACAATGTCTATCTAACTACATATTTCAATGCATTTGATGGAAAAATGGGATATTTGTTGAGGGACAAAGAACCAAGAACTCTTAGGGATTCTTTTAGGGTTGCTGTCAATATTGAGAACAATATGAAAATATCAGAAAAATTGGGGGGAAAGAGAGATGACCCAAAGTTGTTTGGGGACAAGAAATACAAAAAGGAAAATGATAAGAATGTTGGAGCTAGGAGGCAAGAGGAAGATAAATTGGACAAGGTGCTTAATGCATTGAAGGATTTGAAGGCACCTGCAAATAGGAACATCAGTGTTCCTGCCAATGAGAGGCCTCAATTCAACAATAATTTCAATAAGTAGAATAGATTGCAGAACTACCCCTACAACACCCAATGGAAGGATGGCAAGCCTATTGTCCCTACTGTAAGAGGAAACAATGACAGAGGTGTCCTTGAACCTCTACAAAAAGCTTCAATAAATGTCATGGAGGACATACCTTGGTGTGTTGCATGCCAGTCCCCTCATTCTACAGAGCCTTGTGTAGTTGCACAATCTATGGCTGCAAATCAAGATTGTGGGAATGAGGAGATAGATCAAGAAGAAAATCAAGATGATGTTGGATGCAACATGGCTTCTTCATATCTAGGATATGAAGATGATTCTAATTTTGATGAAGAGGTAGATGTAAATGTAAAGAGACACAATCAGGCTCTTTTTCATCAAGAAGTTTTTTCTGATAGTGAAGACATTGATAGGAAGACATGTAATATGAACTCTTCTTCTGAGCCAATAAATTTGAGAAGACCTTCTAGAGAAGCGATGGATAGGATTACTGCATAAATGATTGCTCAAGTGCAAACCAAAGGCATGGTGGCAAGGAATATAAATGATAAAGTTGTAGGAATGTTTATAAAGAGTACCAACTCTGGAGAACCTAATGAGAAAAAATCAAAAGGTGATCACATGGTGAAATTCAAGAATGTAAAAGGTAAGAATTGTGAGCCTAAGGGAGTTGGAATTAAAAAAATTTCTAGTGAGATTGAGAGGCCAGTTAACACAATGGCTAAGATTGAAAAAATGAGGGTGGCTAATACACCTAATGTATCATATAAGCAAAAGGATATTAAGGCAGTGCATATTGAGATTCCTTCTTCTGCTCCTATTGATATGTTATCTATATTATCCCAAATTATAGTTAAGGTTCCATTGTCAAAATTGTTGAGGATCCCTGAACACAAAGATAGAGCTATTGCATGGGTAGGTAATGTTCATAAAAATGATGTTGCATGCAATGGATCTTAGGATAAAGCTTTGAAAGGTGTTGCTACTCAGGGAATTGTGTCTCAAATTTCTCTAATATACTTGGATAGTTCTATCAATGCCAGCCTTGAAAATATTGATCCATTCTTTTTAAGTGTTCTTGTGAATGGAATGAAGTTGAGAAATTGTATGATTGATAGTGGTGCCTCTAATACTGTCATGCCTTTCAAAATCATGGAGAAGTTGGGCCTTAAAGTTGATACAGTGCAAGGCAGATGTTGTGCAATGGATCAGAGGGAGGTACCAGTTATTGGGACTATCAATGCAATGCCATATAGGCTGGTAGCATATCGAGAGAAAGATTTAACAATGAGTGTTTTGGTGGTGGATATCCCTCCTCATTATGGGATTCTACTATCTAGAAGATGGAGTGCTGCCATGGGTGGAAGTTTACAGTGTGATCTATCCTATGCCACTTTCAAGATTGATGATCAGTTTGTCAAGATTGAATGAGAGCCAAGCGTATGCAACATGATTGAGAGAAATATTGATAATGAAACTACATGTTTTGTGGATACTGATATTAATGCTTTTAGGGAAGAGATCGCTGTATTTGAAGAGGAACCTATTTTGTCACCTATCTCTGTTGAGGTAAGTGCTAATTTTGTGAAGGGTGATTTATTGGTAATGTACTTTGATGGTGCAAATTGCAAAGATGGTGCAGGAGTAGGTATTTTACTTATTTCTCTTGATGGAAATACCTACAAATTTTCTTTCACATTGAATTTCTTTTGTACCAACAATATAGCAGAATATGAGGCTTTGTTGTTAGGATTGAGGTTGGCACAAAAGCATGGTATTAAGTGTTTAAGTGTTGTTGGTGATTCTAAGTTGGTGGTGTCCCAAGTCAGGTTAGTATATGCTTCCAAGAACAAGAGGTTGAAATAATATATCAATGCAGTTTGGGATTTGATTGAACATTTTGATGCCTTCAATATTGAGTGGAAGGATAGGAGTAACAATAAGATGGCTGACTTGTTAGCCAATATTGCAATCAATCCCAATGATATTACATTTTCTGGTATCTCTAAAGTTGAAATTCAGGCTAGGCCTAGCATACCAAATAACATTGAGAATTGGCAAGTTTTTGATGATGATAATGATATCTTGAAGTTTATGGGTTGTGAGGATCCGTATCATGGTCAGGAATTTGATTGTTTAGCCTTGGTTGAGTCCGTGGAAGGAAGGGAGGTTGTCTTTGGCAATGAGGTCATTTAGCTTAGAACTAACAAGGTGCCTAAGGGGCTTGTTGTTTTGGAGACTATCTTTGATAACTAGGATAGAGTTCAAAAGAATATCAAAAGAGAAGATCGTGTTGATGTAGAGGAGATAAATCTTGGAACACATGAGGCACCTAAGAAGGTATACATTGGTAGAGATATATCTCAAAAGGTAAAGAAATCTTTGATCGAATTATTGAAAAATTTAGATATGTTTTTGCATGGTCATATGATGACCTAAAGGTTTATAGAGAAGATTTGTTTCAGCATATTATTCCATTGAAAGAAGATGCTAAACCTTTCTGGCAAAAATAAAGGCCTATTAATCCCATTTTGGCACCCAAGATGCAAGAAGAGTTAATGAAGATGAGAGATGCTAGAATTATCAAGCCTATAAGGCATTCTTCTTGGGTGTCAAATCTTGTTCCTATGAGAAAAAAGAATGGTGACATTAGGCTTTGTGTGGACTTCAGGAATCTGAACATCAGCTCATTAAAGGATAATTATTATCTGCCCAATATGGAAGCTATGTTGCAGAGAGTAACCAGATCAGAATTGATGTCTATGATGGATGGTTTCTTTGGCTATAATCAGGTCATTGTCAAGGAATCAGAGCAATTCAAGACAGCTTTCAGAATAGCTTGGGGGACATATGTTTATGTGAGAATGCCTTTTGGCCTCAAAAATGCTGGTGCTACTTTTCAGAGGGCAATGGATGTTGCCTTTTCAAATTTCATAAATGATTTCCTTGTTGTATACCAAGATGATCTAACTGCCTATTCCAAGGAGGAAGAAGACCATTGCACTCATTTAGAAAGAATATTTGTGAGGGCCTTGGAATTTGGGATTTCTTTGAACCCAAGGAAATGTTCTTTTGGTGTCATGGAAGGTAAGTTGCTTGGCCACTTAGTTGGGAAGCAAGGAGTGAGAATTGACCCTGAGAGGGTAGCAGCCATTGATAAAATTCAAAGACCAAAGAATGTTAAAGGAATCTAGTCCTTCTTTGGTCAGGTCAATTTCTTAAGGAGGTTTGTGACAAATTTGCAGAGGTTACTAGACCTATTTCTAAGATGTTGAAGAAGGGATCTGCAATCAATTGGGAGGGTGAGCTTGATGAGGCTTTCAAAAGTATCAAGTAGGCTATCAAAGATGCACCAGTGCTTAAGGCTCCTAATTATAATGTCCCAATGCATATCTTTTCCTTTGCATCTTTTCACACTATTGCTGCAATTTTGTTACAAAAGAATAAGGATGGTTTTGAGCAGCCTATTGCATTTTTCAGTAAATCTTTGCAAGCTGCTGAATTGAAGTATGACATAAGTGAAAAATAGGCTTATACACTTGTGAAGGAAATCAAGGCTTTTAGGTGTTACTTGATGGGGGCAGTTGTTATTGCTTTTGTGCCAAGTGCAGCTGTGAAGGATATTTTCTCACAACAAGAGGTGTCTGGAAGAAGATGTAGATGGATCAATAGGATCCAAGAATTCAATGTTGAGGTCTAGATTACTAAGTTAGTTAGAGGACAAGGATTGGTAAAACTGATGGCCCGATCCAATCTTGATGCAAATCAGGTAAATCATTCTGAAATTGATTACACATGTGATATGGATAATTTTATTTGGTATTAGGATATCATCTATTACTTGAGAAACATGAGATGTCCAGATAACATGAATGATAATAAAAAAAGGACATTAAAATTACAGGCCATCAAGTATGTAATTGTGAAGTGTAAATTATATAGGAATAATTTGGATTGCATATTTTTGAAGTGTGTAGATGAAAATCAGGATAACAAGTTGTTGAAAGAAATGCATGAGGGAGTTTGTGGTGGGAATTATATGGGTAAAATAATTGCTCATAAGATCTTGAGAGTAGGATTCTAGTGGCCCACAATCTTCAAGGATGCAGAACAGTTGGTGAGGAGGTGTGATGCCTGTCAAAGGTTCTCTGGTAAGCTTAAATTTTTAGGTAATGTGCCATTAAAACAAGTAGAAGTTCAGGATCCTTTCCAACAATGGGGAATTGATTTCATAGGGGAGATACCAAACAAATAAAGTGGAGGGCACTCATGGATCTTAGTTGCCACTGATTAATTTACAAAGTGGGTAGAAGCTATACCTACAAGAAATGCAATTAGTAAGGTGGTAATTGATTTTATGATGAATAATATTGTTACAAGGTTTGGGTGCCCTGAGAGAATAGTAAGTGGTAATGCCATGTGCTTTAGGTTTGCTGAATATAAGGACTTTTGCAAAGGTTTGGGAATTCAGATTTCTAATTCCTCACCTTATCATCCACAAGGAAATGGTCAGGCAGAATCTACTAATAAGAGTTTGATTAAAATCCTGAAGAGGATTCTTGAAAAGAATAAGAGGGCATGGAATTCAAAGCTGCCATTAGCCCTATGGGCTAATAGGGTAACTGTGAAGAGGGCAATTGGTTGTGCACCATTTGACCTAGTATATGGAATTCATGCAAGAATGCCTCAGAATAACTTATTGGAAATGTATAAATTTGTTTAGCTATATGATGATGACATAAATGACGAGATGCAGTTGAGAATTGTGGACCTCATTAGGTTGGATGAGACTAGAAGAGAATCAGTTGCAAGGAATGCCAAATTGCAGTTGCAGGTTAAGAATTTATATGATAAGAAGACTGTTGATAGAAATTTTGAACCTAGTGATTTGGTGTTAGTTTGGAATGCCAGACTGGAGGATAAGGGGAAACATGGTAAATTTGATCCCATCTAGCTAGGGCCATATCTAATTCATGAGAAATGTGGCCAAGATTCATACATTATCAAAGAATTAAATGGTGATATTCAGGAATTGCCAGTTCATGGACAATTCTTGAAGAAATACTTCAATTGAGGTATTCTATTTTCCATGAATAGTAGTTAGGTTTTTACATTTTGTAAATTCTTTAAATAAGCTACTTGCCCCTACCCTGTTTTGTCCTGGTCTGTCAGTTTTGGGTCCTATTGCCTGTTCTGCCTTGCTTGTTCCTTGTTGTCTGCATTTTTTCCAATGGGATGGTCTACTTTAAACTAGTGATTCTAATTCCTTACTATGCCTATAGGAGGCATACATCCCCAGACAGTGCCACTGTTAGCACGTGTAAAAAATTTCATGGCTCTAGCTCTCTTCCCCTGGTCTCTGTAATGTTTTTCCTAGTCTCTGGCATAAACCCTTGGCAAAAAATTTTAAAAATCTAGCCGTTGGGTCCTTAAATTTAAAATTGCCCTGGCCCTGTTTTATTTTCACGTTACCTTTTCACAGGTCACTTAAAACCTTTTATCTGCATGTTCTTTTTAAATGGGTTCACTTTATGTCACGTGGTTAGGTTTCATGTGTCAGCGGGTCCCCTTTAAATATTTCCTAAGTCACCGGTTAATCTTTCCTAAGTTCCCTGCCGAAATATTTTCCTAAGTCCTGTGCCTTCATTTTTCTTATGTTTTGGCTTTGTATTTTCCTAGGCCTGACTCTCTGACACCATCTCCATCTAATGGTCAGCGTATGTTCGCAAGCAATGTGTCAGGCGCATCAGATCTTAAGACCACCGTTGATCTCATTGGGTGACATTGTCTTTCTTTTCAAGCAGGTCCACTGCCATGTTGGCACAGTTGGCATTCTCTCATTGGTCAATGTGTTGCTGAGAGGGATCCTGTCAGTGGGGCCTGCAGTGAAGGCTTTTCAATCTACAGTCGGTGGATGATCTTAAGGAATATTCTTCCCCTTTGAGATCATGCACCATCTGTTGATTTTGAATCTTACTTGGACGTATCAGTGGGACTTCATTTTCTGATGGGTCAAAGGGTCCTGACATCCATAATCCATCCAACGACAGGTGTAAGTTCTCATGGAATCTGCTAGAGGCTTGAGATCTTACGCCAGCCATTGATCTCATTTGTCTCAAATGTATCTTTGGCGGTGGTCTCGGTGTCAGGTGGAGCTGATTCAGAGTGTTTTGATTAGTCCACATAGTATGAGGTGGAGTCCTGTTAGTGGGACCTAGTTTCTAGATGTGTCAGTGGGTCCTGATCCTGTCAGTGAATTGATGAACGACATATAATCTTATGGGTTTTGTCAGAGGCTTAAGATCTTGTGATGACTGTTGATTTTATTTCCTATCAGATGGTTGTTAGGGCTGGAGGAGATTCTTGATCCGATGGTGGGCGTGTAATTTGATAGAATCTCGAATGGGTATGCGAACTTATGATGATTGCTGATCTTCCTAATGTGGGCCCAGTCAAGTTTCTCAGTCTTTTGGTGGTTGAGTTAAGATTTAAAAGCCCATGAAGCATGAAGATCGGATAGTCACGACTTAAAGTTGATGGAGATTTAAATTATGATCATCAATTCACTGTTGGCACTTGAATGTGACTGTTGCTTTTCAAATTTGAATTTGCAGAGGGTTTCTAGCGACAGGAAGTACCAAAATTTATGTTTTTAATAGTTGATTTTGATTGGTTTGGTGGCGCTTGCTATTGCAGTGTGGTCTAGGGTGTTAAGTGATCATCTGCAGGGTTTTTACTATGCGGTTTTGTGCTCAAGGCATTTTGCAAGGTTGACATTTTGAGCATTGTTCATGATTCTCAGTACCTTCTCAAAGAATTTTTCATGATTGAGGATCATTCCAGGATTTTCTTTCTCCTGGTTGCCTGGGTTTCCACCCCTGTAATAACTTTATGACCATTTCCAGTTGGTTGGGTGATTGAAACCCTAACCCTAAGTCATCTGTAGCTTGTTTCATTCTCTTTGAGAATTCCAAGATGACTAGGGAGTATAAGTTGCAAAAATTTTGATTTAGTAGGGGTTCCAAAACTTTCTTTGGTCCCAGGCTAGTTGTCCATGGTGTTTTACTGATAGAGGAGCTGGATTTTGTATCTTTTCCTATCCTTTTGTTGTTTTGATTGTGTATTGATCCTGAATATGTTAATGAAAACACTATTGAGTTCCAATCTTGCATTTGTGTATGTCTTCTTGTTTCAGTTCTAAGCTCATATATGTTAATGTCACAAAGTGTGTTAGCATATGGTAAACAAAGAGTATTGTGAAGTCATCTATGAGTTCCTAACAAAGTTAGGATTAAAGTCTTTTAGGTGGGCTCAGTGAGTTCACAACCAAGCAGGAATCTGATGTCCTTGTGTCTGAGGGAGAGGGGTAATAGGTAAAGCACTTATCCTGGATTCAATTATGTTTGAATTAAGGTATTCAGTTGGTGTATGTAATTGGGTGACTCTTTACCCTAGGTTAAGGCACTAGTCCATCCTCTAGAGGTATTTCATTGTCATCAACCACACACACAAACATTCAAATGATAAAATCTTAAAGTAGTTAGTAAAGAGTATATAGTTTTATATCATTTAGTGATTCCTTTCAAGAAGTGAATCAAGGGTACACCTACCTAAGAAACAAGGCTCAAAGTGTAGGAGGATCTCTCTTGATCCTTGTTAATTGGCCCTCTTCCTTGTAGACTTTGGAGTGGTGATAGAGTCAAAGTTATACTAAATTTATCCATCAAAGTATAAATCTACAAGTGAAGATCAAAGGGAACTCCCAACACATCCTATCACATCCACCCATATACCAAATCCCCCATTCACATAAACTATCAAAAACCCTATATTGCATGGGTGTTCCATTATCTCATATACTTGTTAAGATTTATACTACTATCCCAATCCCTGGGTTTTGTATATCTTGGTCACTTTAATGTATGATAGTGTCAGTTTCATTGTACATATTCACTGTAGATTGTAATAAAGATCTTTTATTCTGACAAACCTAATTTCTTCTTGCACGTCTTGTCTATAAAGAAAAAAATTAGTAAAACAAAATTGAAAAATATTCTTGAAATAAAAAAATCCCCCAAAAATCATAAATCAAGAAACACCTAAAAATTGGAAAATTCAAATCAAATCTAAAAGTTTCAAAAGTTTGTCTATATCCACTGCCTCTCGAGTGCACTTTTCTGCTCAACTACATAATGAAATGTTTCTCACAATAAAGTTCCCTTCTCCCTCTTCCTATTGAGTTATTTTCACCTCATCCCAACCCATCACCACTTGCACCATGTCCTATCCCACATTCTTGAGATTTGATACATATCTATCGCACCATGTCCTTGTTGTATTGTTAGGTCCCATTGTATATATCCTTATTCATGTTGCAGACGAGTGATCAGTTATGTTGACCCATACAGCCCAACACTTTAGATAGCTCCCCTCAAATTTATCCTAGATTATGTGGTTCTCCTTAATTCATCTTTTGTTGAAAAACTTAAACTTGCAGCATATCCCATCAATAGGTCTTTGTAGGATGAATCATTCCTCATGTCTGACCTAATCAGAGTATCTCTCATTTAATTGATCTCTTTTTGGAAAAGGGTGACTTTTGGATTTTCATCTTGATTTTGAATCACTTCTTCACATCTTAATAAAGTCCAACACTTTAGAAAGCTCCTTCAAATTTATCCTAGATTATGTGGTTCTCCTTAATTCATCTTTTGTTGAAAAAATTAAACTTGCAACATATCCCATCAATAGGTCCTTGTAGGATGAATCATTCCTCATGTCTGACCTAATCAAAATATCTCTCATTTAGTTGATCTCTTTTTGGAAAAGGGTGACTTTTGGATTTTCCTCTTGATTTTGAATCACTTCTTCACGTCTTGATTATCATTTCTAGACTTCTTGGTGGTTCTTATACTTAAATTTTTCATGATCTTTTATATTATGGTCTGCTACGACTAGATACACATCGGACAATACTTTGGTCTCTTTTGTTTCCTATGAGCTAGTTCGATGTGACCCTTGCATCAAGAAATCCTTTCGTGGTTGTTTAATGCACTTGGGAAATGTCATTTGTTTGTGGGTTACCCTAGATCATTTCAACCTTGAAAATTTTAGGACTCATGAGTGATGCTAGGTCAATCCTTTTGGTTTTGTTGTTTCAATCTCATGTAGCACTGGTGACAAGGCCTTGAGTTCCTAGCAACCTTGGTAGGTCTCTAATGTTGCTATATCAAACTAGGGTACAATCTTCGACATTAACATACAATTTAATCTCTAGGTATCATTTTGTTAGCTACATTAGATTCATGATTGCATCCCTCAATCCCTTCAAGTAGATACTCCCCCCCTCCCCCCCATTCTTTTCTCCCCATTCCTCTCTCATTTGTGTCTTTTTTGAGAAAAAACCACAAAGCTTTTCTATTTTCTTTATTTTCTCGAAGGTCCAAAACCTCTTACCATTGTCGCTTCAGCATGACTCTTAGGCACATAATTTCATCTAGGGAAACTTAATTTCTACTCTTTGATGCAACACCACTTGCGGCACCACATCAAAGATGGGCAAAATGTCGATGTCTAAAAATTAGCTTTATTAATTAAATTTATTTTATTTCATAATTCCTATAAAAAATAATAAATAATTTATATTCATCTAACTATTTAATTTAATTAATTAAATATTTTTATTTCTTATTTTGTATTTAAATAGTATCCCAGTGTATTGACTCAATTTAATACATTTGCCTCACAAAATCCCCATTTAGTAAATTTATAATTATTAAATACCCTCACATTCCTAATTCTTCTAAAAACTATGATTAATTTAAATTTATTTGAATTTAATCTAAACCCAATATAGAAATGTACCTTACCCCTACCATCCCACTTGTTTTGATTAAGTAAAAATAGGTTTTGGAAGGACCCGAAACCTTGTACAATAACTCAATAGATATAGCAATATAAGGCTCAGATACAACAATGGAGACTACCAAAACAACAAAGGGAGTAACCACTAGAAAATCCCCACCAATGGACAACAGTCCTTTGCAAGGGACATTATGATTTAAATTTAGAGCCACCCTTGTAGGACCAAAGATTCATATCCAAAGGAGGAATGGAAGGCTTTGGTTTCTTTCCTTTCACAATTGTCCAACCATCCTTCAATTTGGCAGCATCATTCAACCAAACCCCTGAAGAAATAGAAGAATGGCTGACCAGAGAAGAATCAGCCCCAAACAAAAAATTCTCCCTAGGAGAAACTTGTTTGGACAAACCCACAATTGTAGCAGACTGAACAACAAAGTCATCAGTCTGGACAACAACAATAGCCATAGCAATATCAGTCTGGATAGCAGTAGCAAGTTGGACAACATAGACAATAGTTTGGACACCAACCAAAGCCACATCAAAACCTACAAGGATAGCCAGAACTGGTAGTGCTAGAACAACACCCATCATAGCACCATCTCCCTCAGAAGCAAGAACCTCCTAAGAAGAACCCACATCTTGCATACTAACTGCAATAGAAGATTTATTCATAGTATAATGCTCGGTAGAGATAGCTGACCACCAAGAAGGTGGTCATTTCAATTTTACCTTCTCAGAAATACATCGAGCAACCACATGTCCAATCAAATGACATTTCCTATAGTGGAAGGGAATACCTTCATAATCTAGAGTCTATATCCAAGAACCCTGAGGGGAGGCCAAGCAAATTTTGTCAGGGAGACCCTTAGAGACATCCATCTCAACAAGGATGCGAGCAAAAGTTGAATGAAGAACATCAGAGGTTGCTGAATCCATAATCTAGAAATCCCCAAGAGCATTCCCCACAGTCTCCAAAATAGAATCCAAGATGCATGGGAAGATTCATGGGAAGATTCAGAAGCCTAACCAAAATAGTCTCCAAGATGCATGGGAAGATTCAGAAGCCTAACCCAAATAGGAATCTTGTTAAAAGATTTAGAAAGTGGGTTGAAATCCTTATGCCAAGGTTTTTCCATTGGGGGGAATCATTTATCCTAGGAGAAGCTATACTCACAAAAGATAGACTCCCTATCTTAAGCATTACCAAATTTTACAATAAAAAAACCCCTAGCAGCCGAGTAAATCTGAATATCTTTGGTTACAATCAGCTCCCAATGGTTGGAAATCCAAGCATGAAGAGCAGAAAGTGAAGGCCAAAAGCCCCTAAGTCTAAATATAGTAGCATGTGAAGAGAAATCCTGTATAGTTTCAAAAATTTTATCTACTACATCAGACTCTAACTGCACCCAAATAGGTTTACTCACAATCACAGGGGAAGCCACCCAGGGACTCTTAATCTTATAAGAGTGAGAAGGAATGGTCCCATAGAGGCCAACCCCAAAAGTGACAACATCACAATAAGAGCCAAAGGCACCAGAAAAAAAACCTAGCAATGTCTGAGACAGTCCGTAAGCAGCAACCCCAGCCACAACAACAAACTGCCCAGAAGTAGCACCCACATTAGACGCAGTAGGGTAAGGCCCAAATCCCACCGGAGCCCCTGCAAAGGCATGATGGCCAAGGATCGCAGGCCCAACACCCGTCTGAGCCCCTGCAAAACTAGGGATCCATGCATAGGCATGGGCGGGAACATCGACATTTTGAACGAGAGTTGTGTGTGAAGGCATATTGAACGATAAGCTACCCACCTCTTAAACCTACCCTCCCACCTAATTATCCACTAATCCCACTTAAAAAATGGATTCCTAACCCACTAGTGCTAATGGGTTGCTCAGACATATCTAAGAAAACCATCCCAATGAAGCTACCCAACTTCCTTAAATGCAACCAGCTTGTTGTCTCCTACACATTTCCCTAAAGTTTCTCGCATACATTGAGTCATACAAAGCCTTAAAAGCTCTTTGTTGACTTTTGAATAGCCATCTCCTCTAGTCCATGTGTCTATTAGGTGGCTCTTATATGGATGCCATATAGGTCAAAGCTCATCCAAGCCTCTTCTCTTACCCTAAAATTCTATAAATAGGCCTCTTTTCAAGAGAAAAGGGATCACTCACTTATTTTATTTTTATGAATTGTTAGTTTGTTGAAATAGTTTTTGAGTATTCTAGTTTTCGAAAATCATTTTTCAATTTTGTAAAAATGAATCCTTTTAGTTTATCTTGCATCCTCATTCTGGTTTGGTCTCCCATCTTCATCATATTTATCCATTGTTAAGTATTTGAGACAAGTTTCTTCATACTTTTTATTGAGATTTCTCTTCATCCATTAGTTTAAATCTTGCATTTTTAATCATTATTTTGGGGATTACATAATCATGTTTTGAGATAGAGCACATCCACATCTAAAGAAAAAGAGAAAATCAAAAAATCCTTTTAGGGCACACTTGTCTTAAGCTCTATCTAAGGTTTATGGAGGAAATTTCATATTTCTAAGTTTTAGGCATATTTTAATAATGTATTAGTTTTACGTAATATTTTATGTCTAATCTTATTCTATTGAGGTGCATTTCCTTCGTCTACAACTCCCATCCTCTCTCCCACCTCTCCTAGGTGTTCTCCTTTCTTGTCAAGAGTTGTTGTCTTATCCGCCACACTCTTGTGTTCATTGGTGAGCAGTTTGTTGGTCCTATTGTCTGCTCTTAATAAGCGTGTTTTTGGGATTTGTGTGGATATGGATATTCTTGTGGGTGATTTAATAGCATTGTCATATACCTCAAAGGTGGGGGTTTCTATGGGTTGTGTGGCTCCATCTTTTCTTATGGGCTTTGATTCCCTTTTTGAAGGTTATTCATCATCCCCTTCATCTTTAGCTATTATACAGCTTTCACAGTCTGATGGTAGGGATTCTCCTAGTGGGAGGAAGATTGTTTGTTTGGGGGGTTTCTATGGGTTGTGCAGATCTAGATACTTTTCTACCATCTCTCCTTCCCTTTTGGCAGGTGGATTTTGGGCCCCTTCATCCACAACTTTTGTGGGGGTTTTGTTATCCACTACCAAGGCTTCTTTTGGTCAGGGTAAGGTTGATCATTTGGTGCACTACTCTACTATATTTGTAGTGTAGAGTGGTTATTCTTCTTTCCCTAAAGATTTGTTTGTGAATCAAGGAAAATATGCTTGCCCTTTTGTTTCTTTGAGATCTATAGTTTCTCCCAGCAAGATGTCTTTTGTCAGGGTTTCCTCTAGGGATGGTATTGCTATGTTTGGTAATAGTGCTTCTTGGGGTACAATTCTTGGTGGTAGGAATGCTTCTGGGATGAAGAGATGATTTTTTGATGGGTGGGATTTTCCTATTTCTAAGGGTATTTCCATTTATTTGAATATGAAAACAGAGGAGGAAATATACAAAAATTCTTCTATTTTCTCTTCTCAAGTCATGATTTGTTGGTTTAGGGGTTTTTGGCCAAGCCTCACTCAACTGCATGCTTGGATTTATCAACATTGGGAGCCTCTTCTTTTAGGTACGATAAACATTTTAGCCATGGAAAGGGTTTTTTTAACTGCTATATTTAAATTTTCTAAGGATAGAAGCATTATCCTTTATGATCATTTCTTTGGCTAGGTAGATTCATGTTAATGATTATGCCTTGGCACCCTAATTCTAATGTATCTTTTGAAGCATTTAATAAGATTTTGATTTGGGTTTGTCTTCCTTACCTCCCTCTTCATCTATGGGTACAATCTCTTTTTGAGGTTGTAGGAGATGCTCTTGGAGATTTTATAGTGATTGGTAATGAGTCATTTGATATTTATCATACTCCACTCTTGGTGGATATGGACATGTCTAAGGGTTTTCCTACAAAAAATTTGCTCAAGTCATTGAGGGATAGTTGGGTTCAGTCTCTGGACTATGAATGGATTCCCTTTAGATGTACAATATGTTTTAAACCTGGTCATACGACTACTCAATGCGGTTTTGAAAAAAATTAAATAAACGCTTTGTGGTGGAATGGTGCTACATCACAATATTATAAGGTAGACAAGCCTTCTAAAATACAAGAGCTTCTCACATGTGGTTGTGATAGTTTCTAATGTTGGTTTGGATTATGTTGGAAGGGGGTGGTAGCTAAGGATAGATCTCAACATCCTATGGTTTCTTCTCAGGATGGTTTAGTTTTAGCTTAGGAATTGTTGATTTTTTCTCGCTGCCTCGTGTGGCCTCTTCTCAGGCTTGGTTGGTTTCTATTGGTGGGGTTGTTGAGGAGAGACCTATTGTGTCTCATACTTTTGCTAGTTGTGACAGACCTATTGGTGTTGGTTCCTCTTTGACAATTGAGATTGATGTTTATGTTGTCTCTCTATTTGTTGTTGTCTTGTATCTCAAGATGTTATTGGCCTTATCTCTAGTTCATTTGTGGGGGTTGTTGGACTTTGATCTTAGGGTTTTGGATTCTAGCATTGGATTTGTTGGCTTAGTAGGATACATGGTGTCTAAGGTGGAAGAGGGATGGATTACGGTAAAGAGAAATAAATCTAAGACGTCCATGCCTTCCTTTGATATGACCCTTTGATCCCATAAGGGCTGTGCTAAAAGGAAAATCTTAATGGTTGTGGGTGTTGGGGCTAGAGTCTTCTTTGGCGCTTTCTTTAATTTTTGGTTGCATGCTAGTCTTTTGTGCAACATTTGTTTCAAGTTGTTGGAGCCTCTTGGTAAGATGCTCATTTTTGTCATGTTTCATTTCTTGTTGAGGGTTTTCATGTAATATCTTATTTGACCACTTTGTATAATGTTTCAGGTCCCTTCAAAACCTATTTTTGCTTTAATAAAAAATAAAAATCATACTTTTGTCTTACTACGATTGTATTTGAAAGAAACAATAAAAAGAAGACTACATTTAAAAGAAGAATAAAAAAAAAAGTAAAAGTGAAAAGAGTATTAGATCGAGATGTTTCACTCTCGACTTTTTGATAAGATTTGGTTAAAAATGACTAAATGATTAATAAATTATTTTTTTAAAATCAAATAAAGTGAATATGGTTAATCTTAAGATATATTTGCATTAATAGAAAACACATATCCCATCATCTACATCCTTTTTTGTAAAAATATATTCAAAAGATTCTATACATATAGAAACCAAAATCCCAAATCAGAATATTATAAATTTTATTTATTCTCAACCAGAATGTTAAAATTATTAAAAGTGAAGAAGGAAATAAAAAGACAAACATTTTAAAATTGAAATAATTGATGGTCTTCTAAAAATTAAGGTATATCTAAGATTTGTAACAAAGATAGTAGTGCTAAGACCAAAGGCAACCTATCTATTAGATGTTAAATCTTTGAGAAGAGATAGATAAAGGGAAAGACATATGTGAAGTCTTCTTTAATATTTGTTTTAATTATTAAAGTTTTGAGAAGAATTACGTAGAAAATGAAAGAGTGACAAGAAAAAAAAAATAGAAGTCTTTTATATCGGACATCTTTTCTCATCAGTAATTGGAAAAAAATCTATACGTCAAAAAATTTATGAAATGAAAACCAAATGTCTCAAAAAAAAATATTAAATATATAGATTTTATTCATAAATGTTTAATTTTTTTTTTAATAAAGACAACCTTTCAAAAATCAAAGGGAGTTCTCTGTTCCAAATTGAAATAACAAAGATTTCTCTCAAACTTCAACATGGTAGTGTAGGCAAAACTAGAGACCACATACGTTGAAACATGTGAGTTAATTGTTGAAACATTTGAGGAGACAGGTAATTTGTGGACATTTATTTGATTGTTGAAGCATTTCAAAAACATGTGGTGTGCTAGTTGAAATCTAGAGTCTGTCTTGTGTCTTTATCTACAATGGAAAGACAGACAGTTGAAAACTGTAAAGAAAAGAAAGAATATAATCAAATCATCTAACAAAAACTCAACGCTGACTAGACGCCTAACCAAATGGACGATGGCTTCATAAGTAGCAAAGATGGTGCTAAGGAATTCAAACAGCATTAACAAATAAACGGCAGAAAAGTAATAAATAAATGAGTGCATGGAACTCTAAATACTGGAAGAATGAAATGTATTCGTTGAAAAATGGAATTATAAAAGCAGTTGGTATTTATCAAGCACCATTGTCGATCTTCCAGTGTACCAAAAATTTGCCCGCAACTCAAACCAATAAAATGAAAGAATTGCAAATATTCCTCCACGCTCATGAAGGCACCGTCAACCAATACCAAATATATGCAAATAAAATATGGTCCATGTTAACAATGCAAAGCCTATATGAGATTAGATAGGCGAACATGTTATAATCTTTTCGCTTCTTGTGCATGCGTATTAGATTGTTTTCTGTTGTTTTCTTTTGATGCGCAGTATAAATTAATTTAATTTTCTGTTTCAACTTTCTGCAACTGTGCTGTTCATCATTTCTCAAAAGTGGAAGTGGCATCTATGGGTGGATTCCCACATTTCTCTTTTAAAAACGTGGCCATTAAAATACTGCCAACATTTTGATTCCTGGTTTTATCGAATCCTCGACAACAAATTTTCTCAGTGGGTCCTTCTTATAAATGCATATTTTGACTTTGTAGGGTGGCAACTTGTTGAATCCAAATGTGCATTCCCCGTGCTTGTTTTGAAGGCTATTTCTTTCTCCAACAATTTCTTTTATTAGGGCGTAACTGTCATTATTTCTAATGCCGTGAAAGTTGTCATTTTTTAATGATGCCGTCTTAAAGCACTCAACAAAGACTGATTCCTTATGTTGAAGGTTTCAATAAATTATGTTGGAGGAGATTTTTTTTAACGTGAATTGTAAATTAAAATTTTAAAGGATAGAAAATTAAAATTTAGTCATGTAATATTTCAAAGTGCATTTAAAAAGATAATGTTAAGTTTATTTATCATATCAATTTGGTCATTGGATAATGTGGTGATCTTTATTTTTTTTAATGAATAGTGCATCTGATTTCTTTTAATATAGGAATATATAATACTACAAAAATAAAGGACTCAACGTCATTTCTCAAATTTAGGAAAGAAACCTCAAAGAACAACAATATAAGGGCAGAGCATAGAAAGCTAGAAAATAATAAAAAGTTGGTTAAACAAGAAGAGCAACATTGATAGATGATAGAGGAGGATCATCATTATCCAACTTCCTTCATACGTTAATAACATCAAGGGAAATGTCAGGGTGAAACCACCCCACATCATCAATAGCCTCTTCTTTGTCCTCTCTTCATGAGTGTCTGAGGTTGGCAAAGCCAGGCTAGTAAGTCATTTTGAAAAGTTAGGACAACCACCATCATGATCGGAGCTTGGCTAGCCACTACCATAGCGGATTAACAACCCCACCCCTCCAAACTCCACTAAGATGAAAATCCTTTGCAAGAAAGAAATGTAGAGTGTCACCTACGAAAACCACTCCCCCCACTTAATTAGTAGTGGGGAGCTTGGGATTGTAAGGTTTGAGAACACTAACCAAATAAATATTAACAACAACAATGAATGGAAGGTGAAGAAGGGAAAGAGTTAGAAGAGTTGTTTAGGGTAACTGTAGCAACTGTATAGGTAGTGTTTCCCTAATGCCATAGAAAATCATGTAGGTGGGCCACTTGACCTAGATAGGAAGCATCACATTATTACTTATACATCCTTTACTAAAAAGTAAATCACTAATATCAAAAGAGTTATGCAAAAGAGAGCGACATTTTTATATTTCCAACAAGAAAAGAGGATCTCTACCCTAAAAACATGTTATATTTTGGTAAACTTTAAGGGCATGAGAGGCCAATCCAACAAGAAAATCATAGCTAAAGAAAGAAAATTCAAGATAAAAGGGGCAATAAAATCCATCAATCGAACTTCATACATTTTGAGCATGGTGACAAAACCATAAGAGGTGTCTAAAAGAATCTTGTTGCTAATTACCTATAAAAGGTCAAGGATTAGGAATTCTCATAGGTTAAGGGCTAGAACCCAAATAAAAACCTTGGAAAATAATACACTAGGAAAAATGTGTGAGCTTAGGCTCAATAATAGTATATCTAATATTGTGAAAGTAGTATTGCCAAATAGATAGCGGTGACTCCAAGTGTCACAAAATATTTAAAGAAGGAACCATGAGAAGGTGTAGATAGAGAAAATGTTATCTTAATTGAATATTTTAATTGCATAAGAAGATGTTGGAGATGGATTCTAGTCTTTCTAGTTAGGTTGAAATGAGTGAAAGGTAATCTTGTATAGTATATTCAAAGGAATAAAAGACATGGTATTGCCTGATGTCTACTGATATAGCTGGGAGAGACAATACTAAGTGTTTATGTCTTCCCAAGAATATAGATTCATACTAACTATGTAAAATAAGTCGTAGGGTGTGTGAATGCCATGTTTGTGAAAATACAAGGGAAAACCCCAAGAAAATAGTCTCAATAAAGCCTCTTGACTTGCATAAATGTAGACCACCAAATGTTGAGTTGGTTAAAAGATAGGTCATCATAAACGTAGAAGTCACCTACCAATGTAATGTTTTGATAGCCTCCTCAGCATGCCAAATACTTTTGGCCATGAAGTTTCCTTCTATGTAAATGTTATCTTTCGTAAGGTCGTAAGGGTTTGAAATCTTATCCCCTTCCAACCCATTTGGTTTACTGGATGGCCCAAGGAAACACAATTTCTTAGAATAAATTTCTAGGATTCATGTCTATAAATGTCACAAATTACCCATCTAGCACAAAGGACTAAGTCCTGATATTTCATTAAAAGGAGTCCAAGGTCATTGGATTTACATGGGAGATGAGAAAACTCCTAGTTGACCATATGAAAGCCTCATCTGGTTTTTCAAAGAGGACCACAAAATTTTTTACAAAATCTATTTTAATTTTAAAAAGGAGGCCTTAGAAGGAGCCCATCAAGAGGAGTACTAAACATTGGTGGCAACAAGGATTTTAGAGCACACCCCAAATTTACAAGCTAGTAAAAATGGCTTGGTAATCCAATAAGATATTTTCTTCAAATACATTCCAAATTTCCATGAGAGAAGCCATGAAAGAAAAGGGAATTTCCTATAAATATATATATTTATCTCTTTCCATTCTTCTTCCACCCATACTAGAGCATCTAGGACAAAGTTGGGAGGAAATAGTATAGGTGGAATTAATTTTTATTCTATTGAAATATGGATCCAGAGGCCAAGAAAAATTGATTAAGACACTGAAAGGCTTCTTTTCAATATTTTAATCCTCCTTAATCAAACGAAGAAAAATATAATCTACAAAATTACTATTAACTAGATTATTAGGTCATTTTGGAACAAAAATTCCTCTCAATTAATCAATACAAATAGAGTTTTCCAATAAATTCTAAAAAACCTTTAGTCGTTATAATATACTAGGAGGAACCATGATAGAAGCCCACATAAATGGATTAAAGTACATCCCAAAAGATAGAGACTAGTGACCATTAATGTGTTTCAAGAATAGGCATCCCCAAAAAACATTTTTACAAACTAGAAGAAGTGAGGATTGAAACCAAGACTACCTAGCATAGCTAGGATGACAGACTATTCAATATGGCCATATACTTTCACAAAATTATTTTTTTGAGAAAAAAATATTTCTCTTGAGAAAAACTAACCCATTCCATTCCTTCCCGAGTAGAAATAATATTATCCATGATGAACCTAGACTTGATGAAATCAATATTCTCAAGGTAGGTGATTTAGGGAAGTAAGTGATGGATTCTAGAGTCAAATCTTTCACAACAATCTTGTATGATACATCAACCAAGGTGATTGTATGCCAGTTATGTATTTATTTAGTGTCACTAGGTTTCGGTATGAATTTAATAAATTACCTTTGTTAACCAATTTTCCTTTTGAATAATTATGACAGGCCTAAAGATACAATTTATGCATGTTGAAGCCTACACAAGGATAGAAGGCCTCTTAAAATTTAGAAGTAAATTTTTCATACCAAGAACCTTATCAACAGTCACATGGTACTAACACCTTCCTTGAGATATTCAATAGATAAATTACTTATAAAAGGCATGTTGGGATTTAAATAACTAAGATTGGATGATCATAAGATAGTCTTGAGGGGATTTATTTGACTTGTACAAAGCCTCTTAAGAAAAAAAAATCAACACATTTCAAATTTATTTGATTAGGCTTTCCTTGACTATTGAAATATTGTAAATCTTGATGATCAATATACAAAACAAACTCCTTAGGAAGCAAATAGTGTCTCCACTTCTTCAATTCCTGAACTATAGCATAAAAATCTTGATCATAAACATAATATTTTCTCTTGGTGTCATTTAACTTCTCACTAAAATAAGAAATAGGTTTACCTTCTTGGCTCAAAATGACTCCTATCGCAATACCACTAGTATCACGGTCTACTTGAAATACCTTGCTAAAATTTGGAAGTGCTAAAGTAGGTTGTTCTGTAACTTTTTGTTTCAACAACTTAAAACTCTTATCTACCCCTGTAGTCCACTCAAACTATTTCCTATTTCCTCTCATTGTTTTAGTCAAGGGTCCGCAAATACGGCTAAAACTCTTGATAATTTTTTTGTAAAAGCTAGCCAAACCATGAAAATATCTTACCTCTATAGTACTCCTTGGAGTAGGCCATTCGAGGATAGCCTTCACTTCCTCTGGGTCCATTTTTAGACCTTTTGTTGAAACTACAAATCCCAGATAGACTAACTCCTTCAAAAAATTGCACTTCTTCAAATTAATCAAAAAATTATCTCCCTTTAAATTCTCAAACATCATACAAATATGCATCATATGCTCCTCCAATGTCTTACTAAAGATCAAAATATCATCTAGGTAAATAATGACAAACTTACCAAGAAATTCTTTCAGAAGCTCATTCATGAGCTACATGAAAGTGCTTGGTGCATTGGTTAGTGAAAAAGGTGTGACTAAACACTCATAAAGTCCTTCCTTTGTCTTGAAGTCGGTATTCCATTCATCTCTTTCTCTGATAAAAATCTGATGATATCCACTCTTTAGATCTATCTTTATGAAATACACAGCTCCATTCAAACAATCCATAATATCATCCATCCATAGCAATGGAAACCTTTACTTTATTGTGATTTTTTTATAGCCCTAGAATCTATACACATCCTCCATTCTTCATTCTTCTTTGGTGCTAATACTATTGGTACAACACATGGACTCAGACTCTGTCGAATCAACCCCTTCTGCAAAAAACTCATGTATTTGTCTTTTCAACTCTTCACTTTTTTCTAGTGTCATTTTATGTGTTGCCTTATTCGACAAACTAGCTCCTAGGATCAAGTTCATCTGATGATTGATCTTTCTTATTGGTGGTAATCCATCAAGCACATTATCAAACATAATATCTTAAAACTCATTCAATGGATTTTCAACTTCTGCAGGTACATCTTCTACTTCATCTTTACTAGCTTTTCGAATTAAAGAAAAACACATATGCTCATGCCTCATACCCTCTAGGAAATTTCTTCCATAAAAAAAACTTATTCTAGCATTACTACATACATTTTCTCCTATGTCCTTTAATGGCTTTAGCTTATATCGCACTCCATCCTTTGTCAGGGAGTAGGTATTTGCACGACCATCATGTAAAACACGCTTGTCAAACTGCCACAACCTACCCAACAACATATGACATGTATCCATGGGTATGATATCACATAGTACCTCATCATGGTATCCTCCAATCTTGAACTTCACGAGGCCCTGCTCATTGACCATGACCTTGTGGTCATCTTGCACCCAGGCGATCCGGTATGGATGTGGGTTCTTTTACCTCTTGAGCTTTAATTTTGTGACCATGTCTTTTGAAACTAAATTTTCAGTGCTTCCAATATCGATAATCACATCACAAAATTTATCCTCACATTAGCACCTAGCGTGAAACAAGCTCCTCCTTTTCTTAGTTTCATTATCAACACTCAGCATGGCTCTTTTGTTAATTTGTGTTTCTCCTCTTTCAGCATCTTTAGAATGTGATAATTTAGCATCTTCATTCACATGTGCAACTCTCTCTTGACCTTCAGTTCTCCTATATTTCCTTCCTTGGTATTGTGGATATTTGATGAAGGGTGCTCCCCTTAATACCACAAACACATAACAGAAACATAGAAACAACAATAATATGAAAGAACAAAAAATGGGCTTCTTATTATCTCCACAAATGTGGAATTACAAACTTTCAGAATTACAATATGCAAGCCACATGGGCATTCTCTTACAATATTCTATAGGAAAAATTCTTGAATCAATACCCAGATCTACTACCCAGAACTATCCCCAACTACCTAAGACAACACTACAACCTTCCTTATATAGGCAATTTTTCCACCGCCTCGGAAGGTTCCAAAATTTTTAGCCAACAAGGCCGACCAAACTTAGAATCATTTTATTTTGCAATTTATTACATCAAAGTAGGCTCAAAATAACTTTTGAAACCCAAACATAAATTTTGGAGGAAAATCATTTTCCACCATTTCAGGTGACCCAACTTCCGAAGACCATAAGTCATCGCCAGTTGACCCGATTGATTATTATGACCCCATTCTGGAAAGGCCTCTAAGCGCTCTATAGGCTTGAATCACGCAAGTGCCTTTCACCCAAAATTTTGACCTCATCTGGGGCCTCTAAAGCTTGAAAAAACTAAGTTCAAAGTTTCTGTACCCTGTTGCCAATACCGAAAATCTTCAATATCTACAAAACTAGACTTGATCTGTCAATGAAACTTAACTGGTAAGCTGATATGACCAAAATGAATCTCCAGGGAAGAAATCAAAACATTCCAAGATTAGATGACCAACTTACTAAAAATAACAAGTTTCCATAAATAGTAGCTCTGCACAAGATAGCCCTTATTGAATACAAAAACATAAATATTTTTGGGTGATGCAAGATTTCTCTTACACCTAAGATTCTCCTACATCAAACACTCAGGGTAATTTGAGAAGTGACCCTGTCATGACTCAGGTGTGCAGAGGAAAACCAAGATGGTTAACCTCCTCCTTTGTTAGCCATGATGAATCTTCAACATGTCATCCTTTCCATTTGACCAAATACTCTTCATATGTCCTGTTCCTTCTACTTCTAATAACATGACTATCCAGTATGTCTTCAATCTCCTTGATATCTGAACTGGTTGCTGCAATACTCCACTGTGCTATTGTAACCTCATCTTCCACACCTCCTTCATGATACTCTATTAGATCTGAAACATTAGATACTAGTGAAATATTCATCTTAGTAGGAAACTCAACCTCATATGCATTTCCTGAATCATGCTTCTTCAGTATCTTACATGGCCCAAACCTCTTCATTTTCAACTTGTTATATGTACCAATCGAAAATCGCTCCTTTTGCATATGAACCATGACTTCATCTCCAACCTAAAATTCCTTATGCCTCTTTTGCTCATCTGCCTTAGCCTTATACTGCACATTCATCTTGGTAAAATGCTTCCTCACCTCCTCATGGATGTTCTTCAAATGTTCTGCAAAATCCTCAGCTTTAGCACTACTTATTTCTCCTTTATCTCTCTTTCTCAACTCAGATGCATTTCTGGAACTACTCCCATATACAATCTAGAATGGTGATTTAACAGTGCTCCTGTTGACATAATTATTGTATTCAAATTTTTCCCATGGTAAAATCAAATCCCATCCTATTGGCTTATCTCCAACCAAACATCTTAGCAAATTTCTCAAACTCATATTCACCACCTCTGTCTATCCATCAGTTTATGGATGATGTGATAAACTGAACTTCAAATCTATTTTCAACTTCTTCCGTAATGTACACCAAATATATCCAACGAACTTAGTGTCCCTATCTGAAACTATACTCTTTGGCAAACCATGTAGTCTCACTACTTCTCTGAAAAAAAATTCTGCTACATGAACAACATCATTTGTCTTCCTGCAGGGAATAAAATGTGTCATCTTTGAAAATCTATCAACTACCACAAAAATTAAATTATGTCCCCATTGTGTCCTTGGTAAACCAAGAACAAAGTCCATATTGATATCCTCCCAAGGCTTCTCTGGTAAAGGTAATGGCTGATACAACCTAGTATTCTACATCACTCCTTTTTCCATCTAACATACTCTGCAACTCTATACAAACTTCTTGACATCTTGCTGCAACTATGGCCAATAATAATTCTCACTAACCAAAGAAACAGTTTTATCATGACCAAAATATCTAGCCAATCCTCCACTATGCTTCTCCTTGATGAGATTCTCCCTCATAGAACTTCTTGGAATGCACAACTGACTCCCTCTGAATAGAATATCATCTTCAATGATGAAATCCAGCCATGTCATCCTGTCTAGAGTATCAGGTTCTATACAAGCTTTCCAAGCTTCACCAAAATCAGGATCCTCTAGATACAAATTCTTGAGTTCCTTGAACCCAACCACCTCAAACTGCATCTCTGTCAGCAATAGTTTCCTTCTGCTAAGTGCGTCTGCAATCTTGTTAGACTTTCCACTTTTGTGTTTCAAAAACAATGTATAACTCTGCAAAAACTCAACCCATTTCAGATGTCTTTGATTCAACTTTCCTTGACTATTCAAATATTGCAAAGTTTGATGATCAGTATAAAAAATAAACTCCTTAGGAAGCAGATAGTGTCTCCACTTCTTCCATGTCTAAACTATAGCATAAAATTGTTGATCATAAACATAATATTTTCTCTTGGCACCATTTAACTTGTCACTAAAATAAGCAATAGGTTTACCCTCTTGGCTCAGAATAGCTACTATTGAAGTACCACTAGCATCACAATTTACTTGAAACACCTTATTAAAATCTAGAAGTGCTAAAATAACTTGTTTTGTAACTTTTTGTTTTAGCAATTTAAAACTCTTATCTGCTCCATTAGTCCACTTGAACTCTTTTCTAACCCTTCTCATTGTTTCAGTCAAGGGTCCACAAATACTACTAAATTTTTTGATAAACTTATTGTAAAAACTAGCCAAACCATGAAAAGATCTTACCTCAGTAGCACTCCTTGGAGTAGGCCATTCAAGGATAGCATGTACTTTCTCTGGATCCATTTTTAGACCTTCTCCTGAAACTACAAATCTCAAATACACTAATTCCTTCTTCACAAAAATGCACTTCTTCAAATTAATCAACAATTTCTAATCTCTCAGCTTCTCAAACACCATATGAATGTGCATCATATGTTACTCCAATGTCTTGATAAAGATCAAAATATCATCTAGGTAAACAATGACAAACTTACCCAAAAAAAATTTCAGAACCTCGTTCATGAGCCGCATGAAAGTGCTTAGTGCATTAGTTAGTCTGAAAGGTATGAATAACCAGTCATATAGTCCTTCCTTTGTCTTGAAGATAGTCTTCCATTCATCCCCTTCTCTAATCCGAATCTAGTGATATCCACTCTTCAGATTTGTTAGGCCAATTTTCTGCCATAGCAAAAAATCCTTTCAAATGGCCTATTGCCTTGCAAGTTTTCTTGGTTTGTGCCCTGCCCTGTGTTCCTTGTGTTGTCACCAAGCTCTGGTCTAATCTGCATCTCCTAATTCACCAAATCCAAAAAGTTATTCAAAGTTTAAGGTCTGCAGGAAAATTCTTTAAAATCTGCCACAGTGTCCAAAACCCACAGTGTTTTCAAAAAGTCCATGATGTTTTTGACCTGTGTGTTATTTTCGACACTGTGCTTCCTGTTTGGTTCACTTATCTTTTGGCATCGAAAACCCGTGTTGTTTTCGGCTCCCTTGTTTGCCTTTTGGTCTATTGGAAATTCTTGTGTGTTTTCAACTTGTGTGAAAACCCTGTGTGTTTTTGACACCGCACTTCTGCCCTAATTGATGGTGTTTTCCTCTAACTGTGCATGTCTGACCATGTGGTGGGTCCAGCTTCTTCCCTATTGGCTGTCGCATGGCCGCATGTTAGACTTTTCTAACATGTGATCATGCGACCGCTTGCCACATGGTCATGTGGGTCCCGGTCCTGTGCGGCTGCTTGGCAGTTTACTTTTCTAACAGGGCAGGTGCGATGTTATGGGGCCAAAGATCAAAGATCTATGGTCGGCATATGATCGCATAGAATATTCCATGCCCATCCAATCATGCACCCACCGTTCGATGTGGTGCCGATGGTTTGTTCGCTTTGGGCCCACTGGTGGATGTGGTGATGTGGCAGCCTCTAGTTCACTATCACATGATCGCATAGCCCATTCTTTGGCTATGCGATCATGCGACCGGCCGACACATGTCCTTGTTCATGGTTGTGGAGTTGTGTCGTGGCTATATTCTGGTGACAGTTTCTGTGGCGGTTGCGGTGGTAGTTTTCTTTTGGCTGGCAGTAATGGTGGTGTTTAGTGTTTGCAAGCTGGCGCATGTTCGCATAGCCCATTTCCAGGCTATGCGAGCATGCGACAGGGTGCCATGTATCCCTGTGGGCCTGTCTGCAGCTGTTTGGTGGGCTCGGTGGAGGGTGCTATCATGGCAGTTTTTGGTTGGACTGTGCTGGCGGGAAGGTGAGTTTGAACGTGGGCCTAGGCTTGGATTCTCAGTGGTGTTATAACAGCTGGTGGGGTGTAGGGTAGTGGCTTTTTGAATGTTCACATGAGCCAATTTCCTGGCTTGCAAACATGCGACAAACCATGTTGTTGCAGCGGTCTGGTGTCGACAGTTTTGCTGAGGGAAAAGGGATAAGGATGTCACATGTTCACATAGCCTATCTCTGGGTTATGCGATCATGCGAATAGGCATAAATTTGAGCTGGTTTCTTGTGGCGGTGAGTTAGGATAGCGCGATTACGTGACTAGGGGCAGGCGGTTGAAGAATATTAAGCTTGTGAGTGCTTGGTGACCTTTGCAGATTCAAATTTGAATCTCTATGAATGTTTCTAGCGACTGGAAAGGACCGAAATTGATGACAGAGGGGGCTTGAGTTGGTGAAACTGATCTTCTCCGCCGCACTAGTGTGCTCCAGGGTGTGAGATGATTTGCAAAATGGAGTGTCTTTTCGTAGGGGAATAAATAAAATATACTAAAAGCAGTTGCAAGGTTGCTTCTAGTTTGAATTTTGTAGATTTTGATTTATCTTCAGTGCCTTTCAGAGATTCTTTCATGATTGAAGATCAAGTGTTAATTGCATTCAGGACTTGGTGTTTTCCCTCTGAATTGTATCAGATTTTGAAATGCCTAATTGATGGAAAACTCTAACCATGGTTACCCTTAGCTTGTTGCATCCTAACTTGTGTGGGATTTCAAGGTAACCATGGGTATATATGTTATTTTTGCTGATTAGCAAAGGGTTCTAGCTTTGGGTTCCTTTCTGGTTCCATCAAAGGTTCTGTTCTACAGATTTCCCCTTATCTCTGCATATAGGGTGTTCTGTCTCCATTGTTGGTTTAGAGAATACAATGCATGCTGTAGTAGATTTGTCTTATGTATGAGGATTCAATTTGTTCTTACTATACTGAAGTATCTCCATTTGAATTCTAAATGCATTAATCATACATCAAGGGTGTCTGGTTTTTCTGCTTGTATTGCCTAGGTGTTTGCAAGTGGAGTTATCTTAGTAGAGGTAACTGGTTTAGGGTTAGTGTTTATGCATGTATGAGTTGAAATATCAAAGATAGATCATGCTTGTCTTCCAGTGGATGCTGGTCAATGTATTATCTGATTTATAGGTCTCTTCTAAGGGGAGGGTTAAAATCCTTTGATGGATAATAGCATGTTTGAATGCACAGGTGGGTGTTAAGTTGAGGTTTGGTCATGGTGTGTGATTGATGTCAAGCATCAACACATTGAGCATATTGTGTTCTTGTTTCATAACTGTCTCTTGTAGTAGGGTATTTGACTTTGTGGCCTATTGGATAAGGCACTGGTCTATCAGAGACTTAGGGCATCTCAGGGGACCTTTCAATCATCTTTAAAATTATTTCATTTCTGTTCCACCCTTTCCCTTTCAAGTTGTTAGTGTAGGTTTCTATTTTTCATACTCACTCCATGCAAGTTGGGCTATTGCATGAGATATTGGCTTCATTGAGGTACATGATACCTAGAAGAGTTTAAAAATCATTCCACAGTCAGTTACCTGTAGGCTTGTAGTATGACACAAGCTAATATATGTGTGCAGATGAGGTATACCCGCCTGAGTGATGTGGAGCTCAAAGTGTAGAAGGATCTCTCTTTGATCCTTGTCAGTTGGCCCTTTTTCCTATCAGTTTTGGAGTGTTGAGTGAATGTGACACTAGCCCTATCGATCCCGATGCCAAGCTGACCTTTGGGGAAAAAGATCACCGACAAGATGGTGACTTTGTTGGGGAGAACATGAAGAAAGCCTATTAAGGTCTCTGGTTGTAGTTATTTTGTAGTAGTCAATATCTTTTGACCAGATTGGTTTGCCCATCCGAGTCACCAACAAAATGGTGACTCCGCTGGGGAAGAGGTAAAAGACAACAAGCTTTCTTGCTTGGCTGGATCATCCCAGGGTCCTGGTTGAAGTCACAGAGTCAAATGAACAAAACACATTAATAAAATTTTCTCACCTAGTTGTGAGTGGCGGCTTTGATTTGTCTCTGTTTGATCATTGTTTTATAACAAGTGTGATATATTTGCAGTCCTGACAAGCAGTTATCCTGTGAGGTTGTCTTGTGATTGTTGGTTTTGAAGAAGGTTTAGAGTTGAAGAGGTTCTCAGTTGATTTAGATTTGTCCTCTGTAAAGAGGTGGCGGCTCTACCAAGGCTTGAAAGGTGGTTTGGAAGAGACTTCAGATCAATATTTTGTAGCATTCACAACATCTCCAGGTAATCCTATTTCATTAAGCAAGAATAGTCCCTAATTAGGTGAACAAGTCACTAGTGAAAAAAGGAAGTCAATCTTGAAGGTCTGATCATATTTCTGGATAAAAGTTTTAGTTTTGTAATGAGTATCAGAAATATGCTGAGGTTTAAAGATTCATTGGTTGCATGGGTTTGAACAAAAGCATTGTCATGAGAACAAGGTGTATTATTTTGCAAATAGTTTAAATGGAGTTTCCAGCTTTGATAGATTAGGATGATGTTTCTAGGTCTGGGTGTTATCAGTCAGACCTTAGAAATGTTGATAGAGACAGAGACATTTATCTAATAGGTCAAAGAATCTAGTAGACTTGTACAAAGATTTTAAGATGTGCAATAGGGGAATGGAAGGAAGGGTCATCCCACTCATACTATAAGAAATTTCTTATAGCTTGTGATGAACTTCTTATGGGTATTGAGCTTCAAGATTTCCAGTATACTGAAATGTTTTTAGTGCTTAGTATGCCTGAATCAGTTGGTTGGACTGGCTCTATTAGAAATGAAGCATTAGAAAAAGTTAAGAAATGGATGGATTCATTTAAGGGTGATGAATCTTGTGATGCTGGTGCTGATGATAGAACTTGTGATTATCAAGAGATAGAAGATGAATCTGCAGGTATGAGTTCCTGTAGTGATGACTTGACACAAATTTTCAACCCCTGTCTCAGATGAGGAAGATATTTGCAGCATTTGTAGCGAGGCAAATGAGATAGAGTGTGAAGTCCAGTACCTGCTAAGTAGTGAACAAATTTTTGAGCTTTTGGATGTAGAGTTTCAAAGATGCACTCCCGAGTATGTTTCTGAGATCCCATGCCTAGTGGATATTATTTTTTATGAAGAAAAAATGAGTGGTGACATGGTGTGTGAGACTTCTATTGAGGTCCTTTCTCCCATTTTTGATATGCAAGTGGATGGTGCACATTATTGCAGTAAATTTGATAATGTCAGTGATGATGAGTATGATGATATGTGTACCAGTGTGGATTCAGTTTTTCAAGAGCCTAATGTCTGTGGTTCTTCTTTATATTCTGATGTTGGAGAATGCGGCAATTCTGAAGGAGTTTTCTTAGATTTGCAAATGACTGATGAGTCATTGACTAATAGTGCTTGTTCCTTTCTTGAAGATGCTGACGTGATTTTTGATTGGAAAGTTGCTACCATTTTAATGCAGTAAGATTTATGTCTTGAGAAGTTTTATATTAGTTTGCAGAGCAGGGAGATAGAAAGTGTTTATTATTCATGGCAAACTAATGGTCAGAATGTTGATGCTTCCAATCATGGTGTTGAGTTGAAGTGTTTCTTTTTTCAGCATGGTGGCGAAAGCAAAGAGTGTGACATTTTATTGTCATGAAATGGTCAGCATCTGTGGTAGCTTGATGTCTTTATCTTGCCAGATGATGGTGAGTATGGTGATCATTTTTTGTATAATGTGCTGAATGTAGATCACAGTGTTTTTGGTAGGATGGATGAGAAATATATTTTCAGCTCTCCTTTGCTAAGAGAAGATGAAAATTACTTGTTTGATAGAGGAAAGACTTGATCAAAGTTTTGGGGCCCTGAGCCTTTTGTGAATATTGTAAATTTCTGTATATAAGTTGCTTTCCCTTGCCCTACTTGTTCCTTGTTGTCTGCAATTTTGTCCTGTGGGGTGGTCTGCTCTCCTACAAATCCTGAATTCTCACATGGGCACAAGTTACCCATCGTCCCCAGATAGAGCCACTGTTAGGCCAGTTTTCTGCCATAGTAAAAAGTCCTTTCAAATGGCCTATTGCCTTGCAAGTTTTCTTGGTTTGTGCCCTGCCCTGTGTTCCTTGTGTTGTCACCAAGCTCTGGTCCAATTTGTATCTCCTAATTCACCAAATCCAAAAAAAATTTCAAAGTTTAAGGTCTGCGGGAAATTTTTTTAAAATTTGCCATAGTGTCCAAAACCCACAGTGTTTTCAAAAAGTCCATGATGTTTTCGACCTGTGTGTTGTTTTCGACACTGTGCTTCCTATTTGGTTCACTTATCTTTTGGCATCAGAAACCCATGTTGTTTTCGGCTCCCTTGTTTCCCTTTTGGTCTGTCAAAAATTCCTATGTGTTTTCGACCTATGTGAAAACCCTATGTGTTTTCAACACCACACTTTTGCCCTGATTGATGGTGTTTTTCTCTAATTGTGCATGTCTAACCATGTGGTGGGTCCAGCTTCTTCCCTATTGGCTGTCATATGGCCGCATGTCAAACTTTTCTGACATGCGATCATGCGACCGCTTGCCACATGGCCGTGTGGGTCCCGGTCCTATGTGGCTACTTGGCGGTTTACTTTTCTAACAGCGTAGGTGCGATGTTGTGGGGCCAGAGATCAAAGGTCTATGGTCGGCATATGATTGCATGGAATATTCCATGCCCATGTGATCATGCACCCACTATCTGATGTGCTACCAATGGTTTGTTCGCTTTGGGCCCACTGGTGGATGTGGTGATGTGGTAGCCTTTGGTTGGCTGTCGCATGATCGCATAGCCCATTCTTTGGCTATGCGATCATGCGACCGACTGACATGTGTCCTTGTTCGTGGTTGCAGAGTTGTGCCTTAGCTATTTTTTGGTGATGGTTTTCATGGCAGTTGCGGTGGCAGTGTTCTTTTGGCTGGTGGTAACGATGGTGGTTAGTGTTTGCGGGCTGGTGCATGTTCACATAGCCCATTTCTGGGCTATGTGATCATGCGATAGGGTGCCACGTGTCCCTCTGGGCCTATCTGTGGCTGTTTGGTGGGCTCGGTGGAGGGTGTTATCATGGCAGTTTCTGGTTGGACTGTGCTGGCAGGAAGGTGAGTTTGAATGTGGGCCCAGGCTTCGATTCTCGGTGATGTTATAATGGCTGGTGGGGTGTAGGGTAGTGGCTTGTCGCATGTTTGCGTGAGCCAATTTCCCGGCTTGCAAACATGCGACAAACCATGTTGTTGTAGCGGTCTGGCGTTGACGGTTCTGCTGAGGACAAAGGGAGAAGGATGTCACATGTTTGCATAACCTATCTCTAGGTTATGTGATCATGTGACCAGGCATAAATTTGAGCTGGTTTCCTGTGGCGGTGAGTTACGATAGCACGATTGCACGACTAGGGGTAGGCGGTTGAAGAATATTAAGCCTGCGAGTGCTTGGTGACCGTTGCAGATTCAAATTTGAATCTCTGTGAACATTTCCAGTGACCGAAAAGGATCGAAATTGATGACAGAGGGGGCTTGAGTTGGTGAAACTGATCTTCTCCGCCGCTCTAGTGTGCTCCAGGGTGTGAGATGATTTGAAAAATGGAGTGTCTTGCCATAGGGGAATAAATGAAATGTACCAAAAGTAGTTGCAGGGTGGCTTCCAGTTTGAATTTTGTAGATTTTGATTGATCTTCGGTGCCTTTCAGAGATTCTTTCATGATTGAAGATTGAGTGTTAATTGCATTTAAGACTTTGTGTTTTCCCTCTGAATTGTATCAGATTTTGAAATGCCTAATTGATGGAAAACTCTAACCATGGTTACCCTTAGCTTATTGCATCCTAACTTGTGTGGGATTTCAAGGTAACCATGGGTATATATGTTGTTTTTTCTTATTAGCAAAGGGTTCCAGCTTTGGGTTCCTTTCTGGTTCCATGAAAGGTTCTGTTCTGTAGATTTCCCCTTATCTCTACATATAGGGTGTTCTGTCTCCATTGTTGGTTCAGAGAATACAATGCATGCTGCAATAGATTTGTCGTATGTATGAGGATTCAATTTGTTCTTACTGTACTGAACTATCTCCATTTGAATTCTAAATGCATTAATCATACATCAAGGGTGTCTAGTTTTTCTGCTTGTATTGCCTAAGTGTTTGCAAGTGGAGTTATCTTTGTAGAGGTAACTGGTTCAGGGTTAGTGTTTATGCATGTATGAGCTGAAATATCAAAGATAGATCATGTTTGTCTTCCAGTGGATGCTGGTCAATGTATTGTCTGATTTATAGGTCTCTTTTAAGGGGAGGGTTAAAATCTTTTGATGGATAATAGCATGTTTGAATGCATAGGTGGGTGTTAAGTTGAGGTTTGGTCATGGTGTGTGATTGATGTCAGGCATCAACACATTGAGCATATTGTGTTCTTGTTTCATAACTGTCTCTTGCAATAGGGTATTTGACTTTATGGCCTATTGGATAAGGCATTGGTTAATCAGAGACTTAGGGCATCTCAGGGGACCTTTCAATCATCTTTAAAATCATTTCATTTCTATCCCACCATTTCCCTTTCAAGTTGTTAGTGTAGGTTTCTATTTTTCATACTCACTCCATGCAAGTTGGGCTATTGCATGAGATATTGGCTTTATTGAGGTACAAGATATCTAGAAGAGTTTGAAAATCATTCCACAGTCAGTTACCTACAGGCCTGTAGTATGACACAAGGTAATATGTGTGTGCAAATGAGGTATACCCACTTAAGTGATGTGGAGCTCAAAGTGTAGAAGGATCTCTCTTTGATCCTTGTCAGTTGGGCCTTTTTCCTGTCAGTTTTGAAGTGTTGAGTGAATGTGACACTAGCCCTGTCAATCCTGATGCCAAGCTGACCTTTGGGGAAAAAGATCACCAACAAGATCTATCTTTGAGAAATACACAACCCCACTCAAATAGTCCATAATATCATCCATTCGTGGAAATGGAAACTAGTACTTGATTGTGATCTTGTTTATTTCTTTAGAATTTTTACACATCCTCCATTCTCCATTCATCTTTGGTGCTAATACCACTAGTAGAGCATAGGGACTTAGACTCTCTCGAATCAACCCCTTTTGTAATAACTCATGTACTTGTCTATTCAACTCTTCACTTTTTGCTGGTGTCATTCTATGTGTTGCCTTGTTTGGAAAACTAGCTCCTGAAATCAAATCCATCTGATGACTGATCTTCCTTACCAATGGTAATTCATCAGGTACATTATCAGATACAATACCCTAAAACTCATTCAACAAATCTACAACCTCTACAGGTACATCTTCTACTTCCTCTTTACCAGCTTTTGGAATTAAAGAAAAATACACATGCTCATGCCTCATACCATCTAGAAATTTTCTTCCATCATCAAAAGTTATTATTGCATTACCACATACCTTTTCTTCAGTCTCCTTCAATGGCTTTAGCTTATGTTGCACTCCATCCTTTGTTAGGGAATAGGTATTTGTCTGACTATAGTGTACAACACATCTGTCAAACTACCATGCCCTAACCAACAACATGTGACATGCAGCCATAGGTATGATATCACATAGTACCTCATCATGGTACCCGCCAATGTTGAATTTTACTAGGCACCTGTTCACTCACCATGACCTTGTCATCATCCTCCACCGAGGCAATCTGATATGGATGTGGGTGTTTTTGTCTCATGAGCTTCAACTTTGTCACCATCTCTTCTAACACCAAATTGTCAGTGCTTCCATTATCAATAATCACATCACAACATTTTCCCTCACACTTGCATCTAGTGTGAAACAGACTTCTCCTTTGTTCAAGTTCATTCTGACCACTTAGTAGGACTCTTCTGTTAATCAATGTTTCTCCTCTTTCAGCATCTTCAAAATTTGAGGATCTGGCATCTTCATCTACATGCGCCACTTTGGCTTGGCCTTCATTCCTCCTATCTATCCTTCCTTGGTGTTAAGGACATATGAATGCCCTATGACCTTCTCCTCTAGAGTGAAAACATGTTCCACAAAAGCCTCCTCTTCCTAAACCTTGTCCTCTTCTTCTTCCTCTCTGATCTCTATTGTTCTAATCTTGGAAATGATTGGAGATGTTTCCTCTCTAATTTTGACTACTAATGGCCTCATCCTTCTTTTTCAGATCTTCATTTTGGCCTCCATATGATCGTCCACCAAATCTTCCACCGTGACCTCTTCTATTTTGTTTTCTCTCGAACTTCTTGTTCAACTTTTCCTCTACTTTTAGAGCAATCTAGTATGCCTCTTCAATATTGTTCATTCGAACTAGATTCAACTCCTCTTGAATGCTTGGCCTCAACCCATTAAGGTAACGAGCAAATTTCTCCACTTCAACTTTCACATGGCCTATTCTGATGAGGATTTGATAGAACTCTTATGTATACTCCTAAATAGATCATCCCACTTACTTCAAACTTTGCATTTTCTTGAGTAGGTCAAGCTCATAATCAACAGGGATGAACTGTCACTTCAATTTATCCACCATCTGATCTCATCTTGTGATTTTATCTTTCCCTCTTCTATTTTGCTCCAATTGAATTTTTTTCCACTAGATCTTCACATGACCTTTCAGTCTGGCCTTCACGAATTTGATCCTATCAGGATCCTCAATATCTTCATACTCAAAATATTCTTTACATTCATTGATCCAATCGATCAACTCCTCTCGTTAAGATTTCTTGAAAATGCAAGAACCTCAATCTTAGGTCTTTTCTTGATCTTTGAAATGGCTGAAAAAAGTCTTTCTTCCTTGTGGTTCACAATTTTGACTTCTCCTTCTTTATCTTCTTCTTCGGATTCATCCTCTCTTTCACCTCTGACATTAAGATTCATTCCTATGTGAATCTCTTCTTCCAATGCTCACATGTGTCTCTAGAATGCTCTAACCTCAGGTGTTACAACACCAACTCTTCTACCATGTTCCCTTCCTGGAGGCATTTTCATGCTTCTCACTGAAACCCTAACCATGGTCTTAGTGCAATCTACCTCACAGTCAGTGATCTGTTTACACATAAACCCTAACCCACGATCCTGGTGCAAACTGCCTCACAATCGGTGATCTATTTACACACTCAGAAATTCCTGCTCTGATACCACTTGATGAAGGGTGCTCCTCTTAATACCACAAACACATAATAGAAATAGAGAAATAACAACAATATGCAAGAACAAAAAATGGGCTTCTTATTATCTCCACAAATGTGAAATTACAAACTTTCAAAATTATAATATGCAAGCCACATGTGTATTCTCTTACAATATTCTATAGGACAAAGCCTCGAATCAATACCCAGATCTACTACCCAGAACTGTCCCCAACTGCCTAAGACAACACTATAGCCTTCCTTATATAGGCAATTTTTCCACCACCTAGGAAGGTTCCAGAATTTTTAGCCAACAAGGTCGACCAAACTTAGAATTATTTTAATTTACAATTTATTACATCAAAGTCAGCTCAAAATAACTTTTGAAACCCAAACAAAAATTTTGAAGGAAAATCATTTTCCACCATTTTAGGTGGGCCAACTTCCGAAGACAATAAGTCATCACCAGTTGACCCAATTGACTATTATGACCCCATTCTAGAAAGGCCACAAAGCACTCTATAGGCCCAACTTGCACAAGTGCATGTCACCCTAATTTTTGACCTCATCTGAGGCCTCTAAAGCCTGAAAAAACTGAGTTCAAAGTTTCTGTACCATATTGCCAATACCAAATATCTACAATATCTACAAAGCTAGACTTGATCTGTCAATGAAACTTTACTGGTAGGTTGATATGACCAAAATGAACCTCCAGGGAAGAAATCAGAACATTCAGAGATCAGATGACCAACTTACTAAAAATAGCAAGTTTCCATAAATAGCAGCTCTGCACAAGATAGCCCTTATTGAATACAAAATTAGAAATATTTTTGGGTGATGCAATATTGTTCTTATACTGAGGATGCTCCTACATCAGACACCCCAGGTAATTTGAGAAGTGATCCTTTTAGGACTCAGGTGTGCAGAGGAAAACTAAGATGGTTAACCTCCTCCTTTGTTAGCCATGATGAATCTTTAATAGGTTGTCCTTTCCATTTGACCAAATACTCTTCATATGTCATGTTCCTTGTGCTTCTGCCAACACGACTATCCAGTATGTCTTCAATCTCCTTGATATCTGAACTGGTTGCTAGAATACTCCACTATGCTGTTGTAACCTCATCTTCAACACGTCCTTCATGATATTCTGTTAGATCTGAAACATTAAATACTAGTGAAATATTCATCTCAATAGGCAACTCGACTTCATATGCATTTCCTGAATCATGCTTCTTCAGTATCTTACATGGCCCAAAATTCTTCATTTTCAATTTGTTATATGTACCAACTGGAAATCACTCCTTCATATGAACCATGACTTTATCTCCAACCTGAAACTCCTTATGCCTCCTTTTCTCATCTCCCTTAGCCTTATACTACACATTCATCTTGGTAACATGCTTCCTCACCTCCTCATGGTTGTTCTTCAAATGTTCTAGAAAATCCTCAGCGTCAACACTACTTACTTCTCCTTTATCTATCTTTCACAACTCATGTGCATTTCTGGGACTACTCCCATATACAATCTAGAATGGTGATTTACCAGTGCTTCTCTTGATAGAATTATTGTATGCAAATTCTGCCTGTGGTAAAATCAAATCCCATCCTGTTGGCTTATCTCCAACCAAACATCTCAGCAAATTTCCCAAACTCCTATTCACCATCTTTGTCCTTCCATCAGTCTGTGGATGATGTGATGAACTAAACTTCAAATTTATTTTCAGATTCTTCCACAATGTACGTCAGAAATATCCAATTATCTTAGTGTCCCTATCTGAAAATATACTCTTTGGAAAACCATGTAGTCTCACTACTTTTCTGAAAAACATTTTTTCTACATGAACATCATCATTAGTCTTCTTGCAGGGAATAAAATGTGCCATCTTTGAACATTTATCAACTACCACAAAAATTGAATCATGTCCCCACTGTGTCCTTGGTAAACCAAGAACAAAGTCCATACTAATATCCTCCCAAGGCTTCTCTGGTACAGGTAATGGCCGATACAACCCAGTATTCCACTTCAGTCCTTTCGCCATCTGACATACTCTGCAACTCTGTACAAACTTCTTGACATCTTGCTACAACTGTGGCCAATAATAATTCTCACTAACCAAAGCAAGGGTTTTATCACGACCAAAATGTCTAGCCAATCCTCCGCTATGCTTCTCCTTGATGAGATTTTCCCTCATAGAACTTCTTGGAATAAACAACTAACTCTCTCTGAATAGCATATCATCTTGAATGATGAAATCCATCCATGTCATCCTGTCTAGAGTAATAGGTTCTATACAAGCTTTCTAAGCCTCACCAAAATCAGGATCCTCTGGATACAAATTCTTGAGTAAATTGAACCCAACCATCTCAATCTTCATCTCTGTCAGCAATAGTTGCCTTCTACTAAGCGTGTCTACAACCTTGTTAGACTCTCCACTTCTTTGTTTCAAAACAAATGTATAACTCTGCAAAAACTCAACCCATTTCAAATGCCTTTGATTCAACTTTCCTTGACTATTCAAATATTGCAAAGCTTGATGATCAGTATACAAAACAAACTCCTTAGGAAGTAGATAGTGTCTCCACTTCTTCAATGCCTGAACTATAGCATAAAATTGTTTATCATAAATAAAATATTTTCTCTTGGCATCATTTAACTTCTCACTGAAATAAGCAATAGGTTTAACCTCTTGGCTCATAACAACTCCTATTATAGTACCACTAGCATCACAATCTACTTGAAACACCTTATTAAAATCTGGAAGTGCTAAAATAAGTTGTTCTGTAACTTCTTGTTTCAGTAATTTAAAACTCTTATCTACCCCATTAGTCCAGTTGAACTCATTTCTATCCCCTCTCATTGTTTCAATCAAGGGTCCACAAATACTGCTAAAATTTCTGATAAAATTTTTATAAAAACTATCCAAACCATGAAAAGATCTTACCTCAGTAGCACTCCTTAGAGTAGGCCATTCAAGGATACCTTGTACTTTCTCTGGGTCTATTTTCAAACCTTTTGCTAAAACTAAAAATCCCAAATACACTAATTCCTTCTTAACAAAACTACACTTATTCAAATTAATCAACAATTTCTCATCAATGATTTTCTCAAACACCATACGAATATGCATCATATGTTCCTCCAATGTCTTGCTAAAGATCAAAATATCATCTAGGTAAACAATGACAAACTTACCCAGAAAGTCTTTCAGAACCCTGTTCATGAGTCGCATGAAAGTGCTCAGTGCATTGGTTAACCCAAAATATATGACTAACCACTCATACAGTCCTTCATTTGTCTTGAAGGTAGTCTTCCATTCATCTCCTTCTCTTATCTAAATTTGGTGATATCCACTCTTCAGATCTATCTTTGAGAAATACATAGCCCCACTCAAACAGTCCATAAGATCATCCATTCATGGCAATGGAAATTGGTACTTTATTGTGATCTTTTTTATTGCTCTAGAATCTATACACATCCTCCATTCTCCATTCTTCTTTGGTGCTAATACCGCTAGTAAAGGACAGGGACTCGGACTCTCTCGAATCAACCCCTTCTACAATAACTCATGTACTTGTCTGTTCAACTCTTCACTTTCTACTGGTGTCATTCTGTGTGCTGCCTTGTTTGGAAAACTAGCTCTTGGAATCAAATGCATCTGATGACTGATCTTCCTTACTGGTGGTAATCCATCAGGTACATTATTAGATATAATATCTTGAAACTCATTCGACAAATCTGCAACATCTACAGGTACATCCTCTACTTCATCTTTACCATGTTTTGGAATTAAAGAAAAACACACATGCTCATGCCTCATACCATCTAAAAATTTTATTCCATCAACAAAAATTATTCTTGCATTACCATATACCTTTTCTTCGGTCTCCTTCAATGGAATTAGCTTTTGTCGCACTCCATCCTTTGTCAGGGAATAGGTATTTGCACAACCATCGTGTACAACACATCTGTCAAACTGCCATGACCTACCCAACAACATGTTTCATGCATCCATAGGTATTGTATCGCATAGTATCTCATCATGGTACCCACCAATCTTGAACTTTACTAGGCACTATTCACTGACCATAACCTTGTGGCCATCCTGCACGCAGGCAATCAGATATGGATGTGGGTATTTTAGTCTCTTTAGCTTCAACGTTGTCACAATCTCTTCTGACATGAAATTGTCAGTGCTTCCACTATCAATAATCACATCATAATATTTACCCTCACACTTGCATCTAGTGCGAAATAGGCTCCTCCTTTGTTCAGGTTCATTCTCACCACTCAACAAGACTCTTCTGTTAATCAATGTTTCTCCTCTTTCAGTATCTTCAGAATTTGAGGATTTGGCATCTTCATCTACATGGGCCACTCTGGCCTGGCCTTCATTCCTCCTATCCATCCTTCCTTGGGATTGAGGACATTCAAATGCCCTATGACCTTCTTCTCCACAATGAAAACATTTTTCACAAAATCCTCCTCTTCCTGAACCTTGTCCTCTTCGTCAGGCTCTCTAATCTCTATTGTTCTGATCTTGGAAATGATTGGAGTTGCTTCCTCTCTGATTTTGACTACTACTGGCCTCATCCTTGTTTTTCCAATCTTCATTTCAGCCTCCATATAACTGTCCACCAGATTGTCCACCGCGACCTCTTCCATTGTGTCTTCTCTCAAACTTCTTGTTCAGGTTTTCCTCTACTTTTAGGGAAAACTGGTATGCCTCTTCAATACTGTTCATTCGAACCAAATTCAGCTCCTCCTGAATGCTTGGCCTCAACCCATTAAGGTAATGGGAAAATTTCTCCTTATCAGCTTCTGCATGGCCTGTTCTGATGAGGATTCGATAGAACTCCTCTGTATACTCCTGAACAAATCATCCCACTTGTTTCAAAATTTGTATTTTATTCAGTAGGTCAAGCTCATAATCAACATGGATGAACGGTTGCTTCAATTTATCCACCATCTGATCCCATCTTGTGATTTTATCTTTCCCTCTTTTATTTCACTCCAATTGAATCTCTTTCCACCAGATCTTTGCATGACCTTTCAGTTTGGCCTTCGCAAATTTGACCCTATCAGGATCCTTAATATCTTCATACTCAAAATATTCTTCACATTCATTGATCCAGTCGATCAACTCCTCTCATTAAGATTTCTTGAAAATGTAGGAACCTCAATCTTAGGTCTTTTCCCGATCTTGAAAATGGCCCAAAAAAGTCTTTCTTTGTCCTAGTTGACAATTTTGACTTGTCTTTCTTGATCTTATTTGGCTTCATCCTCGCTTTCGTCTATGACATTAAGATTCATTCCTCTGCAAATCTCTTCTTGCAATGCTACCACTTCTCTCTGGAGTGCTCTAACCTCAAGTTTTACAACACCAGCTCTTCCACTATGTTCCCTTTTTGGAGGCATTTTTGCGCTTCTCCCTGAAACCCTAACCATGGTCCTAGTGCAAACTACCTCACAGTTGGCGATCTGTTTACACATAAACCCTAACCCACGGTCCTAGTGCAAACTTCCTCACAATCAGGGATCTATTTACACACTCAGGAAATCCTGCTCTGATACCACTTGATGAAGGGTGCTCCCCTTAATACCACAAACACATAACAAAAATAGAGAAACAACAACAATATGGAAGAACAAAAAATGAGCTTCTTATTATGTACACAAATGTAGAATTACAAACTTTCAGAATTACAATATGAAAGCCACATGAGAATTCTCTTACAATATTTTGTAGGACAAAGCCTTGAATCAATACCCAGATCTACTACCCAGAACTATCCCCAACTACCTAAGACAACACTACAACCTTCCTTATATAGGCAATTTTTCCACTGCCTAGGAAGGTTCCAATTTTTTTAGCCAACAAGGCCGACCAAACTTAGAATTATTTTATTTTACAATTTATTACATCAAGTTCGGCTCAAAATAACTTTTGAAACCCAAACAAAATTTTTGAAGGAAAATCATTTTCCGCCATTTCAGGTGACCCAACTTCTGAAGACCATAAGTCATCGCTAGTTGACCCGATTGACTATTATGACCCCATTCCAAAAAGGCCACGAAGTGCTCTATAGGCCTAACTTGCACAAGCACCTATCACCATATTTTTGACCTCATCTAGGGCCTCTAAAGCTTGAAAAAATTGAGTTCAAAGTTTCTGTACTCTATTGCCAATACCAAAAATTATCAATATCTACAAAGCTAGACTTGATCTGTCAATGAAACTTTACTGGCAAGCTGATATGACCAAAATGAACCTCCAGGGAAGTAATCAGAACATTCTCAGATCGGATGACCAACTTACTAAAAATAGCAAGTTTCCATAAATAGCAGCTCTGCATAAGATAATCCTTATTGAATATAAAAATAGAAATATTTTTGGGTGATGCAAGATTGCTCTTACACCTAGGATGCTCCTGCATCAATATTCATATGCCCTATAACCTTCTTCTCCAAAGTGAAAAGACGTTCCATGGAAGCATCCTTTTCTAGATCCTTCTCCTCTTCCCCTTCCTCCCTAATCTCTATTATTTGAATCATGTAAATGATTGAAATTGTTTACTCTCTAAATTTTACTACTACTCGCCTCATCCTTCTTTTTCTGATCATCATTTAGGCCTCCATAAGACTGCCTGCTCGATCTTCCACCATGACCTCTTCTGCTTTGTCTTCTCTCAAACTTCTTGTTCATATTTTCCTCTACCTTTAGGGAAAACTAGTATTCCTCTTCAATACTGTTGATTCATACCAAATTCTACTCCTTTTGAATGCTTTGTCAAAACCCATTAAGGTAATGGGAAACCATCCCCTTATTAGCTTCTACATGGCCTGTTCTGATGAAGATTCAATTGAAATCCTTCATATACTCTTGAATAGATCTCCATTCTTACTTCAAACCTTGCATTTTCTCTAGTAGATCAAGCTCATAATCAACATAAATGAATTGTCGCTTCAACTTATCTACCATTCAATGCCATCTTGTGATTTTCTCCTTTCCTCTTCTATTTCACTCTAATTGAATCTCCTGCCACCAGATCTTTGCATGACCCTTCAATCTGGCCTTCACAAATTTGACCCTATCAGGATCCTTAATATCCTCATACTCAAAATATTCATATAATTCATTGACCCATTCGATCAATTCCTTCGAGTTAAGATTTCTAGAGAAATGTAGGAATCTCAATCTTAGGTCTTTTCCCAATTTTGGAAATGGCCTGAAAAATTCTTTCTTCCTCTTGGTTTAGAATTTTTCCTTCTCCTTCTTGATCAAAATTTCCTTCTTCTTCGGCCTCATCGTCACTTTCCTCTCTTAAGAAAAGATTCATGCCTCTGTGATTCTCTTCTTGCAATTCTTGCACTTGTCTTTGGAGGACTCTTCCCTCAAGTGACACACCTCTGACTCTTTTGCCACATTCCCTTTGTGGAGGCATTTTCACTCTTATCATTGAAACCTTAAACCATGGTCCAAGATTTCTTCTTATGCATAACCCTTAACCACAAGTCATGCCTTATTTATGAATACTTCACCATCTTCATTGAGTTTATTTTTGAAAACTAACTTAGTTCTTATCACATTATTATTAATAGTTCTAGGAACTAGTACCCAAATATTGTTCAAGTCTTTATTTGATCAAATTCTTATTCAATGGCCTTAACCCATTCTTTATTCTTCAATGCATCTCCTAAAGATCTATGTTCATGTTTAGAAATTAGGTAGGTACTATCTTCGATCTTTCTTCTAGTTTGAACACCAACATTCCTATCACCAATAATTTGATCAGTAGAATGATTCAACTTTACATACCTTGGTATCACTAGTTCGGTTCTAGGAGCCTCTTCAATCGATTGAACTGGTGCATCCTCTTTGTTATGATTTTCAACTTCTTGCTCCACCCATTGAACATATACAATCCTGTGATCATCTACTGATTTATTCTTCATGGAACCATTATTTTCACTGAAAGATCATCAATCTTTACATTTTTACTTTGTATCAACTTGTTACTTCTCTTGTTTAGACACATGTATCCTTTTCATTTTTTAAATATCCTAGGATTATTTGTTCATCACTCTTAGGATCATATTTCCATATATAGTCATCTCTCTTTATATAGCATTTTCTCCCAAAAGTTTTGAAGTATTTCACACTAGGTTTGTGATCATGCCATAACTCATATGAAGTCTTATTGGTGCTCTTCTTCACCTATACCTGGTTCAATGTATAAATAAAAATGAGGATAGTTTCTCTCCAAAATATCTAAGGCACATCTCTTTGAATCATCATTGTTATTGCAACATCAATAATAAATTTGTTCCTTATCTCTACAATCCCATTTTGTTGAGGACTTCTAGGTGCTGAAATTTTCCTTTTAATTATGTGTTCTTCACAAAACTCAATGAACTCACCACCTCTCTGATATCTGAAGCAATTTAAACTCTTACCTATTTCCTTTTCAACTTGTTCTTTGACCACCTTAAATAAATAGATTGCATCTGATTTGTCTTTTAGAAAAGTAAACCACATCATCTTAGAGTAATCATCAACAAAAATCATAATGTACTTATCTCCATAATAGCTTCTTTTTCTCATAGGACCAAACAAATCAGTATGAATTAAATAAAAAATACCTTCGGATGAAAATAATTTAGTGATAAAAATTGAGCTAGATCACTTTCCCAACTGAAATTCCTTGCACATGACATTATCTAGTTTCACTAGTTGCGGCAAGCCTCCAACAATATGAACATCTTAGTCACTTTGACCAGACTATCAAATTTAATATGACAAAATCTCCTATACCACAACCAACTATCATCTACTTTTTCAATTAGAAAACTCTTTACTATAGTATTTAAATTGTATAAATTACATTTAGTATGCATACTGGTAGAAATAAAATCACCATAGCTCCCAAGTATCATGCATACATCTCCTTTGAACTCTACATGATAACCTTTATTATTAAATTGAGCTACACTCAACAAATTATATCCTAGGCCTTCTACCCAGTAAATATCATCACAATTTGTTTTTCTATAAATAGTACAATAGATCTAATTACTTTTACTAAGAAAGGATAATTATTACCAACCCTTACAACTTCACCATCACATTCTTCCAACTTAGTGAACTTACTCCTATCACTGGTCGTATGATGTGTACATCCACTATTTATTACCCAATCTTTACCATGATCCATGCTAGAAATCAAGGATTTTTCACCATCTACAAGGGGATTTTTCTTAACAACAACAAATGTAAATACATCATCTTCATTATCATCAGATTCCTCATTGGTAACCCCCTCATCAACAAAAAAATAATAATTCTTCTTTCTATTATCGATGAATATCTTAGGCATTTCCTTATTATCAACACTAGGACACCTCACAATAATGTGTACAATACTTTTACATGAAAAGAATTTAAGATGTAGCTTTCACTTGTACTTATGGGTTCCTCTAACTAGCCTCCTAGCAAGAAATGCTTCCAAATCATTTTTTTTATTTCCCTCACACAAGATAGAATCATAATCATTATCTAGTAACTTGACATAGAAGAAGATTCATAACTAACTTTCTTTCCTTTCCTTATAGGTGTAAGAGACATAGATTCCTTGAACGCAACTTCAACCCTTGGAACAGTATTATCATAATTGCTAAGTTCAAAACTAGTCAACTTTCTAGTTAGTGCATAAAGACTGACAGTTCTAATTCTTATGGATATTAAATCCTGAATAGAGGAAACCCTAATGGCATAAAGAGGTAACAAGGTTCTTAATACAAGTTATTTATCATATCATCTTCTTGAATAGTTCCACCAACACTTTTGATAGAAACAAACACTTATTTAAGTCTTTGACCATGCTTCTCAATATTTTTTCCTTCAACTATCCTCATCTCATCAAATTTTCATTTCAGGCTATCAACCTTAGCTTTCTACACATGCTTTCTACAACCATACACAAAATTCAATTTCTACTACACATCATAGGTGGTTTCAAGATCTTTTATATCAACAAACACTACATCAGATAATGTATGTGCAATGGCTTCCATAGTTGTATTATTCTCTTGTTGTTACCTTAGCTAATCTGCATTGTGAGTCCCTGTTGGTGCAACATACTTTTTAACAACATGATTCCAATACTAGTTACCTATACCTTTTAGATAATGCTTCATTATACTACTCTACACTAACTAGTTCTCCCTTGTGAACTTAGGACCTTCTGTCCTCATCATTATGAGATCTTGACCTCAAGTTGTTAAGCTTTTCCACAAATAAGACCAAAGCTATGATACCAATTTTTAGTCCTAATGTTCCAATACCACTGAGAGGTGGGGGGGGGGGGGGGGGGGAGGGGGGGGTTGAATTAATAATCTAAGATATCTACAAATTTCTACTTCTTTAACTCAAAATCAACATTCACAAGTTTATCGATAGATGAAAAATGAAACTTAATCAAATAAACACAACCATCATAATGTATGCAACACATAACAAAGAGATTTTCATGTGGAAACCCAAATGGTTGAAAACCATAGTGAGAATGATGACCTGTAAATAATGTACTCTTCTCAAGTACGCCCTATTAGGAGCTCAACTCTATTAGGAGTTTACAACGACACTACTAGGTGTCATCCAGATATGGGATTTACCTCTATCCATTTTTGAAGATTTACCATGTTAGGAGTAACTTTTTTAGGATATTTCAAACTCATGTTAATGAGCTACTCTATTTTGAGATTTACAAATAAGACCTATTAGGGTCTACCCGATTAAGGGATTTACAATAGGAAACCTATTAGGTTCACTTGATTTGGAAATATAAAATCCTTTACTTGATCAGATCCTTTGTAACATGCAAATTCTTTCATCAGAAGACTCTAGTACACACTATCTTGATTTCACCTTCACATCCATGATCTACACACATTAATATTTAATTTCATGATAGAAATATCACTTGTCAAGCCCTAATCATACCACTGCCCTAAAAACTCATCCAACACATTTAAAATCACTTTTTCAATATTCACATATAGAGTGATTGGACAGAAATACACATCCCAATATAACAACCATCTTTACCAAAATAACCAGCAAAAGGACAAACCCTTACAATCTATTTTATCAAGAACAATCAGACATATTTTGACCAACTTAGCCTTCATCTCGATAAACCATTTACCTCGATCAATTTGATGCCAACACATCACCACAAATGAATTGAGACACATCAGCATGATAGATGGAACACAAATGATTCATCATAACTTGATTACATGTCGCTAATAGAATATCTACCATTGATATCTCAAGAACATTATTATCTTTCAATGAAACAACTTTTGTAACCACAAAATATGCTTACCGGTCATCCAAATCAGTCATGATCATAACCATGAGCTCAACACACTATCAAAAACATATTTACATGATTACCACACCTAACTCATCATAGATTTAATGAACCAATCAAATCACTGATTGTCAATCAAAGAGTCTTCTAGAAGTTGCCTTGTCATACTTTAATCAATCATACTAACACAAATAATACATTCAACAATTGCGATCATACAATTATCATCTAAGCACATTCCCAAGTCTCCCTTAAGGATTGTGACCATTGAAACCACTTGCAACACACTAAGAACACTAGAAAAATACTTGACATCAATGAAAACACCATAAGTGATCATCTAAACACCAAATATGTACCATCACATCACTTACCATCACTGGATCAGTTATGCGAACATTCATTTATTAGGTCTAACTTTATATTGTTGAATAAGATATAGAAGTTAAAAATTTGACTCAAGTAAATTTTAAATATTTTAATTATCTATTTATGTTACAGTTTTAAGAAACTCCCTTCTAGTGTGAAACTCATAATTTTAAAATTTCTAACCTCATTGCCAAGCTTGGTCAATTTCTAAATTATGCTAGATGAATTATTGATCATTATATGCCTAGCATTTTGGTATCTTATGAATGCATTAGAGACTAATACATTAATTTTTAGAGGATTGGTAACAATATATGAAAGGTTAACACACTCAATTTATAATAGATTGTTTTTCTTACAAACTAATTTATATACACTAGATCATAGTTTGAGACTGTCTTATACAATTGATTTTATTAATTATAATATTCTAAATGATTATATACTCCTTAATCACCTCAATGTTTATTATATTAAATATACTAAAATAAAATAATGTATTTATGAACCATAATAGACATCTTTTATCAACTATTTTAAATATTTTTATAATTTAATTTCCTTCAATAATATTAAAATGTTGTTTATTTACTAAAATTAATTTTATAATTTTATATATAAAAGTTCCTTCAAATAATTTCTTTACTATATTTATATTTTAATTTCTTACTAGAGAAAGTTTAGGTAAGGGTTATAGTTTTTTAAAAAAAGAAAGAAGTCATGTTGTTACAAGTTAAAATTTGTATATGAAATAATCTAAATGAGATGAAGTATATATGATGTTTATTAAATATCAATTGGATGTATGATAATGATCTTTATACTTTTATGAAATTACAAAGTGGACATTAGTACTCATTATCTTTATACTTTTTAAATAAATTTAAATGGTTCATTTTGATAAATAACATTGAGTAATATATAAATCGATTAATAATATACATCTTTTTTTTGAGTCCTATATGTGTAAGAGGAGACTATACTTTGTCACCTTGTATCTATCACGAATTATTTTCACCACATATATATATATATATAGAAAATATAATATCATTAAATAATAATAATACACAAAAACATACCTAACTCTTTTATACTTAAAAATGTGAAAAAAAAACCTTAAATAGGCACAACTACTAGATACCATCCAAAAACAACTACATCCTTAGGAGTATCTCCATTACCATAAAAGTTTCCAATTTCAAATAAACTTCTTTGTTACAAAGAAAATAGATTATTACCCTATGACATCATAATACAAAGTAGAGTATCACAAGAGACAATTAGGCTACTGTTTTAGACGAAATATTGGATCTTATGCCTACCTTGCACGCCTCTCCTAGATGGCCCACAAGCATGTTTCCTTAAAGTAGTACCCGTACAACTTCGAAAAGAGACCAACCCCACATTATATCGCTTAAATAATATTATATCGCGAAAGATATTGATAATAAAAACTGCGCCTGCAATAAAGAGTTACAAACGAAACGAGTGAAAACAAAGAAGAAAATAAATCTGAATCATTGATTGGTTTAACAACGGCTTAATGGGTGTCAAAAAAATCACAACATACATAATATAAAATGTAATAAATAACAATTTATTTCTCAACTAAAGTATGGTTCCACATAGATTGAACTGTATTTAGTCTGTTTATTGGTCCATCTCGCTGCAGCTCTATGTTTTGCAAATAGTTTGGTAGACGTCTTTGTTGTTTCTATTAACTTGGTTTAACGCATATTTCAGTTCGTTTGATTGTGAATGTTTACATATTTGTAATATGTATGATGAGGAAACATGTAATAAAAAACTGTAACCTAAAAATCTCATAATTGAAAATGTAACCTAAAAATTTCGAGAACAATAATTGGAAAGATTAGTGGTCCATTTGATTGTAGGTTTGTGTTGCGGAGCTTGCAAATGTACTTCACACTGGGATTACTTGTGAAGATAGAATCACCTTACATAACGTGAAGTAAAAAAAAATACCAAATTTTTAATTATAAGAAACATAGCTATGATTTGAATTGGGCCCTTGAACACTATAATAGAATAAGACAGGCCAGAAAAAGAAAACAAAATAGACGCTATTGTAAACAAAATGAAATACTCAACTACTAAGAATAAAGTTGGTCATCTGGGCCCCTTGAGATTTATCGGAACATTTTGGTTGCTATTTCCTATTGAGAAACTATTTATTTGGCAGTGCAATTCAATAAATTCTTCAAGTACTATTTTTCGTACGAACGTGTAATTCTATGCGAACTCCATATCTTGAGAAAGAACAGTTCACAGATTAGACTAATCAAATTGTAGTAATGGATGGTGTTTCAAGTTGTACAGTGCCGTTATAACGAAGCACTATAATAATAAAACATCAGTACAACTTCATGTCCGCAGATAGCAAATAAACAATTGTAAAAAAAGAAAACCACAAGGAAGCAATGGTCCTATAAACATCAAAGATGTATTAAAAAACATATAAAAAAATTTACTGAATAAAGCTGGAAAAATCATATTACAAGAAAAAAGCGAGCTCGAAAGGAGACTGCACACAAAAAAAGTACTTGTAGATAAAACTGCATACAATGAAATGAAACAAACCATCATTATCCACAAATAACAAGCTGAACTCCAGCAAGTAAACCACTTGGGTAAAATAAAGAATTAGATTGAATTCATAGTAAGCATAAATCCCACTTATATTTTTAAAAAAATTTCCGAAGAAGAAAATTGCAAATATAGATATATTTAACTTTATTTATTAATTAACTAATATTCCAAAATATATTATATGTAAACACAATGACAAAATCATTCCTATATTATCAACTACAGTCACATGTCATTCAATATTTGAAAAATGAAAACTATCAAAAGTTCAGTAAAACTTGACTGTTTCTCGCTCCTTGATCTTCTCAAAATAGAAATCCACTCTTAAACTTAAAAAATAATGAAATTTCTTTATAAGCCAGAATTAATATATCTAATATATCAATAATCTATCTTAATTTAACAAATCGTCAAGGGTGTTTAATTAGGACTTCTATTATTGTGCGATCATTCTAGATATTCTATCCATCAAGTTGTGTATGATCTGTTTCCCTAAATATCAGCATCACAAATTGACCCGTCCGTAAAGATCTGTATTATTTGTACCTGCCTCTGCTATATTATAGGGTTGATCTTTCCCGGTTTGTGAAGCAATCAAATATTATTTGACATGAGGCAGTCGTCTCCAATAACAATTCCGTCATGGTTGCAAGCTAATGAGGTCAATTTCATGGTTTTAAGGGACGGTTGTCTTGCAAAAGAACAGGCTGTCACACAGCTAAGAGTATGTCAATTTCTTTTGCGACAAGAAATGGACATGAATCAAAATGATGTAGGCATTTCAAACGTATAAATCATTCCTATCTGTATAGAAGCAAGACATTACTTTCCATCAACTTCTGCAGGCTTAGACAAAATAAAATTGTTGTAATAAGCTGTGACTTAAACTTTTCTATTGGAAAAGTGCAATCATTTTTTACGGTCATCTTGTTGATTTGTCTATCATTATCATTGTATTTTATATTTTTATTTGATATAAAAATATTGTTCTAATTAAAAAAAAAAAATCCTTTTTACTATTAAATAATAACAAGTAAAATTCAAATTAGATTTTTACAAACTTGTGATAGAATTAGTTTGGAGTTCATCATAAAAAAAATGTAGGTTGGCTAGGAAACTTGCTTAAATTGTTCCAAGATGCTAATGTCCAATTAGGTTATCAATAATTTCATGACTAATTCATTTGAATTACAACAATCTGACAGGTATGTCACTTATCTCCTTCTTATATGTACTTATAGCTGTTGTGGTGTGTTATCTCATTCATAGAACTAATCGAATGAATCTTATAAAAACAATTATATTCTTCGAAATGAGATGGTTATTCACTCATATATTTCGATTAATAGTTTGTTGTTTGTACCCTTTTCTATAGAAGAGCCAAGGAGCACCTCGGACATTCTACACTTGCATTGTTTGCGTTCACAATTAGTTAATAAAAAAATTAAATTTTTAATTTTACAATATGTTCCTATGATTGAATAAATTCATAAGGAGTGGAGACAAATTAAATATGGGAAGATCACTAAGTATCTTTTATTCCATTTGATGTAGGGATGTCTCTTTGTCACATGTGGGATTGGTTCCTAAACAAACTTAAGGACAATCTATTAATTTGGGAAACAAGCTCTTATCATTAGCATGTAAATTTTAAGAAACCAACAAAATTTTCATCACCACACATATGTATTAGTCATCAATTAGCATGGTTTTTTCCTAGCTACTATTATTTATGGTATAAGTTTTTATTATTTACATTGATTGCAATTGTGCACTATTTAGGGTAGTTTGCATTTCAACCACTGAAGAAAAATTTCAATGTAACACACACTATCTTTTTTTTTTCTCTTCTGACACTTTATCTAGAAGTTATGCTCATGTATTGATTATTTTTGTATAAGTCATGTTTTATGTGCATTGTATAGTATAGAATTTCATTTTATTTTCAACCCTATTCTTTTTTCCTCTATTTTTCAGAAATGCTTTCTTCTCTATACTAGCTAGGTCTATGCCATGTATGTAGGTTGAGCTACAATATTAAAATAGTATTAGAGAAATTAGGAGCTAGGAAGAAGAAGCATAAGCCTTCTTATGTGGGTATTGAAGATTACAGTTATTATAAAGAATAAACTACACTAGTAAATTATAAAAATAAAAATAAAGATTAAACTAGTAAATTATGCAATTGAAAAATCTAAATATTTCAACTAGATGGAAAAGGCTTTTAGCCTCCTATGCTTATCTGGACCTTTAAAATTTTATTTCTTTATATCAAAGAATTTAGAAAACTAAATGAAGTCTCTACTATGTTGGAAACTCTTTTTGGAAGAAAGATGAGAGCTGGGTTCACATTCTTGGAAATGAGTGCAACTCAATATATCTGAGTGGTTTTGAAAATAATCAAGACTTTTTAAAAATATTTAAAATTATATTACCCTACTTGAAGAGATATAGAATTGATAAATCCAACCATTAAAATAAAACAATTTTTGTTATTCTATCAAAATTGGTTCTAGAGCATGTTGTACTTATATCCAATTTTTACACAATAAAGCTTACGATAAGAAAAACTTGGATAAATTCCTACACTCAATGCCTTTATTGAATCTAGGGTAGATGAGGATGAGAAGCTCATTAAGATGAATATATTAAAAAACTCTAAATCTCATGCACTTTTTGTACATGTGAGTGGGAATAATAATTTCAAGTTACATGAGTAGCCCAAGGACACATAATCATATGATTCTTTATATTCTTCTTCCTCTTCTATGAGGTCTTCATTGAAGAATATTAATACAAAGTGTGATATTTTAGTAATATGTGACATGATTATCATCAACATTTTGCAAAGAATATTGATGAGCTAATAAATCTCATTTAGAAGCATAATATTCGATCAAATTAATCTAGTTTGTATTCTTCTACAACTCTAGAAACTAGATATTTTGGGTTATCATCTATAACATGCGGTAAAGAGAAGATTAAAGGCCATCCTCTCTTTGCATCAATACATCTTCAATCTTTTAGGTGGCTTTTATATTTATGATTTTCAAATCAAATGGAATTGTCAAAGGGTACATTCTCTTCTTTTGAGCATCATTCTTTTCCTTAGATTTTGATATAAAATAAGACTTACATGCATTTTATGAGGAGCACATTCTTATTGAGGTGGATGATGACAAATTTCATGATATTATTTGTGTCTGTTCCCTATCTTCTAATATCCTTTCCATTAACCAAATTGCTCATAATGAAATAGGAAAGATAATTGAGTTCACCCCTAATTTAGTGGTTATCATGGATTTGCAAAGTAGAGAGCTTATTTGAATTAGGATGCTTGATCATGTATGACATTTGTATGAGCTCTCTAAATTTTCCACCATTGAGCATGCAGTTCCATTGACTACTCTTATATCTCATCCATTAAGAGTGGATTAGCTATCTAAAGAGAGGTTTGATCTTTTGAACCTATGTATCCTTAAATCATCCATACTAGTTCATGAGACATGTGTTAAACCTCCTTGACATCCTACTTCTTTGAAGTTCAAATTTTCTTAATTAAAATCTTCCAATGATTCTTTGTGGGAGGACTATTATGTCTTTTGGATTTGATCCATTAGGATCAATTACTATTTTACATTTTGTTTCTACTTCTAGAGTCCCTTGTTTTGGATTGACACGACATTATTGATTATATGCATCTTTTGTTTGATGTGGGTGATTCTTCTTTTTTTATTGTAAGGAAATATTATGACCATCTTACACATTCTCAATATTTTTATTTCTCATGGTTTCATATGAGTGTTGATAATTTGGCACATCATTTTGAGGAGATCTATTTTCCATAAGATAACATCCTTGATTCTTTCAATTGTGTTGAACATCAATTTCTAGGAGATTCTAGATTATCATCTTAAACAATGCTTGATTTGATTATGACAACTTTCAACATCAACATTGAGAGCACTAAGAAAAATTTAAGAGACATAATTTTTTTTTCATTTTCTTTGTATCTATTCATTTTTAAAATGGGAATAGATCATGCATACATCTTTGGATTTCTTTCTTCCTACATGGAGGAATATGGTTTGATGATCGCAAACTATCTTTTACATCCAATTTGAAGCATCTACTAATTACTACACATTGTGAAGGGATACATCATCTCCTTCTTTTTCGCTTTCTATGAGAACTAATTTGGTTAAGCATATTGTTGTTGGATTTAGGTGTAGAAAGGTAAGCACTGAGAGGTGAGGGGTGAATCAGTACTTCAAATTACTTTTAAACTTTTTTGAACTTCTTCAAAACTTATTTACTAATTACTTAACATTTGCATGCATCACATAAATAAAGAAACATAAGATAAACATCACACATAATAAATTGATTTTTGTATCACAAAAAATATTGTTAGAGGATAAAAACTGGAGTGGGGATGAAACCCACAACACTTCACTACTACAGGAATACAGTTTCTTAGTTAGCACTACAATGCTTAGCTACTTTTGATAGTTTACCCTATTAAGAGTTCTAAGACTGTTAAGTCTACTTTGTTAAGAGATTTCACAACTCTAATCTAAGAAATGTACCTGGTTAAAGGATTTATTTAGAAGATCTATTAACATCTACTTGGTTAAGAGACTTATACAATTCTGATTAACTTTTAATCAGCAACAAAACAATGTCTATCAAATGTGCATCAACCAATACTAATCAAACTCTATATTCTCATCAATCTATTACCTTAGAATGTGTATCAATCATAGTAACCAATTTAGTCCTCGATAGCTTGATTCTGAATCTCTTCCTCAATAATCTGATACTTGGTAGCTTCTCTAGTTATTCACCTTCCTCTCTAATCTAGATAATCTCAATTTTCACTTCACACATGCATAGGGTACAACACTGATCTTTTCACTTTGATCTTCTTATATACAACTTCTTGAAGTGGTACTAGAAGTTGTAGAATATTCATCATCAAGTGGTGCTAGCATTTGGTAGACTTTCAATGCGTATCCATCCATTTTTTCATTGGTTAAACTCACCTTGTAATCATGTGTACAATAATTAGATTTCAATCTCCAATGTTCTGTTATTCAATCTCCTTGAGATTTGTAAACTATTTTTTGATTATTGTCCAGGTTCAACGTACATATATTTCATCTGTTGTTGGCCTGTACTGTTTGGTAATACATTTTCTCTATCTTGGTACCTAATTTATCTTCTCAGTTAGGTGCTCGATAGAACATGGTTTTGGATGCTCATTTTTCCCTCACTCAGTGCCTATACTAGCTTTCTTTAACTGAAATTCCTTGTCAACTTATTACTTTTATCGATTTCCTTCACTTCCTTAGTGAATCATTTTGACTTCCTTATCCAATGACTTTGACAAACATAATGACTTACATATATAACTAATGAAAACAAAATTGACTCTTAGGAGTATCAATCTCCCCTTTTTGCATTACTTTGATATGTTTGTTAAAAAACTATAGGGTTTGAGCAATACAAATCCAAAGAATGCCAAGATCACCTGCATACAAAAAACCTGTTACAAGGAAGTAGAGAGAAGAAGAGGCCAAGGGTTTGACTCAGAATATGAAGAAGAAAATATCCTCAATTAATGAATGAATAATAGTGTACAATGGATCATCTATATAAAGGAGATCAAAGGCCTTGTAAAGGCAAACCTAAAAAGTAGAAGTGCATGTAATAATCAGTTAAACTATTACAAGACTAATGCATGCAAAAAACAACTGATGCATAACTAGTGCATGAGTCAACTAAAGCAAATTGATGCATAACTAGTGCATGAGTTGAATAAAGCAAAGAGTTGATATCTTAAGAAGGGAGTAAAATATTAATAAAATTAATAATTTACTCCAACAAAAACCATCAAAATGTTCAAAATTCTCAAAATTTTGTCCTTGTCCATTTCGCTTGCTCGGTAAGACTTATTATTCCCCCTAAAGTAATAATTCAGGTACTTATCCATACTATATAGATACACTCTATATATTCCCTTTTATATCTAATCCAAAATTATATATATTTCCCCTCAAACTTATCTATATTCCCCCATTTTTAACAAAAAGGCCAAAATACTTATTATTTGATTTGGCGATCTTCTCAAAAATACCTTTATATTTGTCATGTGCATCCTTCAATTATGTCTTCTAGGTGTCATGTAATGTATGTAGCACTATGTGCTATATTTTTCTCACTAATATCTGCAGTTAGACTCACCATGTTGTCCATGGAACTGACATCTAGTGTGCCCACTAGATCTTTTGCCTTTTCTATATGCTTCTGTAGTGATTCAATATTTGGGAGAAAAATAGTTTGGAGTTAAAAAAGTTCCATCCTTATCTAGTTCTCCTCTTACTACAATTCAAATTATACTCGCATTAGGTTCTTGAGCTTCTCATAATATGTTGTGATTTTTTGTGATTGTAGCTCGGTAGGCTCTTCTTCCACATTTTCATCTTTATCCTTTATCTCCTTTGTAAAGTTTGAAAATAAAAAAAGCTTTTAAAATATAGATATAATGGACTTTAGCTCTTCTCCTAATGCATTGATTAACTCAGATAGAGTTACCTTATCCAATGTTACTAATTGAAGAACTTCTTCAATCACCTTAGTCCACATGTCTTTCCTGTGTACCTTCATTATATATTCAGTTGTGTCAATTCCCGATTGATTGATTTGATTTACCATTTCTTATAACTGAATATAAATATCTTCCTTCTTATTTATTGTAGCCCCGGGAACATGAATTTGTCATTCAAAATAATCTTGATTTGTTCCAGTTCACCAGTCTTCTGCTTTTTGGTTATAAGCTTTTCTCTTCAACAAATCACCAAACTCTAAAATGTTTTTAGGGTTCATAGTAGTATAGTCAACCTTCGGTATGACTATAGCTTCATTAATATCTACCTCTTTTTCATTTGTCCTTTTCTAGACTTTCTTTTTGGAACTAGATGCCATCTTTTCATCATATTTGATCAAAGTTACTTATGTTTTATCTTCCTTCTCCTTCTTCTTTTCTTCTTGTTTCTTCTCTTTTACTTCTTCCTACTTTTCTTGTTTTTTCTCTTTCTTTTCTTCTACCTTTTATGTATCTATTGATTTTCCTTCTTCCTTCTCTTGTTCTTGTTGACGTGTAGTTTTAGTGGGGGTTGCCGAATCTGTATTCTAACCTTGATTAGTCTCTGTATTAGTGGTCTTCTCTTTGGTTTCTTTGGGTTCATTTTCTTTTGCTAGCTTAGTAGTAGTCTTAGCAGCAATAGGCTCACCACTTGTAATATTTGAGATGGCCACTTCTATCTCAAGAAAATCCATAACTTGTAGAATAATTGGCTTAGATGTCAATAATCTTGTAGTAGCCAAGTCATCAATGTCCATATCTTCTGACTCTATGGCCTGCGTAGCCATGATATCCTCATATTATTTTACCATTTCACTAGGGTCTTTCTCAATAATATCTTCTATTATTACCTTTTCCTGACTAGTTAGCAATCCAACTGGCTTGGATTTATCTTCTTGAACAATTATACCTTGGATTGTTAGTTGTTCAATGGAAAAGATCTTTCTCCAAAGATCATTGGTATCCTTTTAAAATTCTTGTAACTGACCGACCATTATACTCATTTCTCTTCCCTTCACTATGAATCTATCTGAGTATTCCTTAAGTGTATCCTTTATTCCTCTCTTTGGGAGGTCTAGTATAGTGATTGTAAGGGATCTTTCCCTCATTTCTTTCACAGCAGCAATGGCATATTCCCATCTTTCATCTATTATATTGTATACCTCCTTGTCAAGATGTTCCACTACCTCAACTAGTAGAATTTTGAATTTATGCAAAGTGGTGATGATAGTTTCTCCAATGTTGTCTTTCTCCTCATCAGTCCTAGTGTTAAAATTCAATTGTTTCATGACTAAGTATGCTCCATACTTCTCTAAATTTTTAAGAAGTTCACCAAGATTCCTATTCTTTTTTCTCAGGGCTACTTTGAATTGTGACCAGTTAGTTGACTCAGTGTCACTCTCCTCTTGTAGTTTAAACTTTCTCCTATGCCTTCCAATAGCCTTGATTTCCCTAAAATCTATCTTTGTCCTCACTGGTTCATTTACAACTTTCTTCTTTCCTCCCAGTTTATAATTAGATCAAGTAGATGGTGTTATACCGACAAGACTAGGGGTTTCTTTCTTGATTTGTATTTTCTCCCCTTTTATTACTAAAGACTCAGCAACATCTTCTTTAGTTTCATCAACATTAACAATGCATAATTTCTCTGTTAAATCACTGATCATTTTACTTTTCTTCTTTATGGCCTTCGGTATTAGTATACTGGTTCTTATTTTCTCCTTCACCTCTTCATAGGTGCCATATCGAGTTGTAAAAAGAATCTAGTAGATGTTGATGAAATCCATGAACACATGAACAAGACTTGAATAAGAAAGTCACAAGATGATGGAACAAAAATGGGAACATCGGATTGCACCACATCCTCTAGATCGGGTGCACCTATCTTCACTTAATTGGTCAAGACCTTGATTATGAGATGATAACTTAAAGATTATCCTAAATCAGCTCCTAGATTTAGCACTAAGATCCATATCAGAATATTAAGATGCATTTGGACCTAAGTATTGTGAATTTATGATTTCATATGATGATCGTTAAATCATTTGAGATATTTTTTATATTTGGTAAAGCAAATCATGGTTTGGTTTAACAGTCAAATAAAGTTAGGTAACGAAGAAGTTAATGCATTTATAGCCATTACCAGTCCTAACCTAAAGATAAATCTATAAATAGAGGGAAATATACATCATTTTTACTTTATATTCTTGCAAGAACATTTGAGCTATAATAGTGACAAGGTCAAAGAGCTACTTTAGAGAATTCAATCAAACATTTTGAGTATATTCAAGGTCATTTAAGTTGTTTATAGTGTTCACCAAGTTGTTTAAAATAATATATTGCTATTTTATTTCAACCCCAAGAACTTTTTGAGGTATTTTTGAGATCAAATGAAACCCAAGATAAAAGAGCCACTAGTAGTTGAGAAGATTGACCTAGTTAATCTGAAGTACAAACTTCCTCCCACCATTGTTGGAGAAATTGACAAATCCAAAGCCCTATATCTAATCCCGCCAAGAGTAATTTTGATTGAAGATGTTCACACCTTCATTCATTCATAGAATTAGTTGTGTGTTAATAGGAAATTTGAAAATGACTACGTTCACCTATAGTTGAAGTGTTTGGTTCATGTAATGCATGTCCCAATAGTGTTCCCAACAGTGTTCGAGAATCACTAGTACATTTGGCCCACTTTCTAGACCAACATTTTTTACCAAGTTATAAAAGATTTTCCATGGTCAGTTTATAGAAGAAAATTTTGATTGTTTTTTTTTACTTCTATCCCCGTGTTGGTTGGAATTACAACCCTAAAGAGTGGTCATAATTCTGACCAACACGGGACTAAAAAATAAAAAGTCAAATTTTAACCATATATCCCGCCTACCAGCACATTTCATTTTATTTCATTTTGGCATAGTTCATGAGAAAAGGAGTGATGAAGGAGGTGATATAAGGAGGGAAGTTGTATGTTGACACCCCCTATATGCATCTAGCCTGTAAGTTCTAGCATCTCATTCTCTTCCACATTACTATTCTCAAACCCGAGCATGCATCAAGAGGAATAGGCATTCGATTTCAACCATTTCATTGTAGCCTTGGTAACAGATTCAATTTTTTTGGCATTTACTTAATGAAGGGTGCATTTTATTTTTTTTCAAATTGTTTTCATTTGTCATGGGTTTGAAACCCTCTATACACTTCTAATGGTGATCCTTGTAAATTTGAATTCATTCCAAATATTTTGGGGGTTTTTTTTTCCATGTTCAGGACATGATTTTCTGTCAAGGACTGAGAGCACATCATTATTTTCTATCTGCAACTAAGGGCACACAATTAATAGAGGTTTTATTCTAAATTTTTAATAGTTCATAGTTAAAAAAAGTTTTGTTGGCTTGCAATTGAGTTTTTAATAGCTTTTATTTTCCACACTTCTATGATATTCAACCAGTTATTCAACATTTTGTAACAATGAAACCAAAAGTAGCATCAATTTTACCTTGAACTTAGTTAATGAGGAAACAAAGAACCCACCCTTAGTTGACTGCTCTATATCTCTAGAAATTAAACACCATTAGAAGTGGAAATTCACGGGCCACTTCTAATGGTGGCATGAACACCATTAGAAGTGTAGAGATTAGGGTTTCAAGCCCATGACAAATGAAACAAAGGGTAGACAATTAATAGAGGTTTTATTCTAAATTTTTAACAGTTCACAGTTAAACAAAGTTTCGTTTGCTTGCGATTGAGTTTTTAATAGCTTTTATTTTCCACACTTCCGTGATATTCAACCACTTATTCAACATTTTTTTACAATGGAACCAAAAGGAGCATCAATTTTACCTTGAACTAAGTTGATGAGGAGACAAAGAACCCACATTTAGTTGACTGCTCTGTAACTCTAGAAATTGAACACCATTAGAAGTCAAAATTCATGGGCCACTTCTAATTGTGGCATGGACACCATTAGAAGTGCAGAGATTAGGGTTTCAAACCTGTGACAAATGAAATAAAGAGCACACAATTAACATAGGTTTTATTCTAAATTTTTAACAGTTCACAGTTAAACAAAGTTTCATTGGCTTGCGATTGAGTTTTTAATAGCTTTTATTTTTTGCACTTCCGTGATATTCAACCACTTATTCAACATTTTTTTATAATGAAACCAAAAGTAGCATCAATTTTACCTTGAACTCAGTTGATGAGGAAACAAAGAACCCACCCTTAGTTGACTGCTTTGTATGTCTGGAAATTAAACATCATTAGAAGTGGAAATTCACAGGCCACTTCTAATGGTGGCATGAACACCATTAGAAGTGCAGAGATGAGGGTTTCAAACCTGTGACAAATGAAACAAAGGGTACACAATTAACAGAGGTTTTATTCTAAATTTTTAATAGTTCACAGTTAAACAAAGTTTTATTTTCTTGCGATTGAGTTTTTAATAGCTTTTATTTTTCATACTTCCATGATATTCAACCACTTATTCAACATTTTTAATAATGAAACCAAAAGTAGCATGAATTTTACCTTGAACTGAGTTGATGAGGAAACAAAGAACACACCCTTAGTTGACTACTCTGTATCTCTGGAAATTGAACACCATTAGAAGTGGAAATTCATGGGCCACTTCTAATGGTGGCGTGGACACCATTAGAAGTGCAGAGATTAGGGTTTGAAACCCGTGACAAATGAAACAAAGGGCACATAATTAATAGAAGTTTTATTCTGAATTTTTAACAGTTCACAGTTAAACAAAGTTTCATTGGCTTGTGATTGAGTTTTCAATAGCTTTTATTTTCTTCACTTCTGTGATATTCAATGACTTATTCAACATTGTTTTACATTGAAACCAAAAGTAGCATCAATTTTACCTTGAACTTAGTTGATGAGGAAACAAAGAACCCACCCTTAGTTGATTGCTCTGTATCTCTAGAAATTGAGCACCATTAGAAGTGGAAATTCACGGGCCACTTCTAATGGTGTTTATGCCACTTCTAATGGTGGCATGAACACCATTAGAAGTGCAGAGATTAGGGTTTCAAACCCATGAAAAATGAAAAGAATTTGAAAAAAATGTACCCGTTTTAAATTTGAATACATTGCAAACATTTTGGGGTTTTTTTTTTCCATGTTCAGGACATGATTTTTTGTTAGGGAATGAGAGAACATCATTATTTTCTATTTGCAACTAAGGGCACACAATTAACATAGGTTTTATTCTTAATTTTTAATAGTTCACAGTTAAATAAAGTTTCGTTGGCTTGTGATTGAGTTTTTAATATCTTTTTTTTTCCACAATGAAACCAAAAGTAGCATCAATTTTACCTTAAACTCAGTTGATGAGGAAACAAAGAACCCACCCTTAGTTGACTGGTTACTCTGTATCTCTAGAAATTAAACACCATTAGAAGTGGAAATTCATGGGCCACTTCTAATGGTGGCGTAAATTATTGGGACACATTTTTGATGAATTTTGCAAAAAAAACCCCACGTAAAAGGGAATTTTTCTTGAAAAATCACAAGTTTTTAAAAAACTTGGTGACAAGTTATTTGGCAATTAAGTGGCCCATGTTAGACCTATGACTGTGAGTACTATGGGTATTCACAGGGTTTGACATCTTTGATCCATTAGTCATTGTGTTTATCCTTAATCTACTTAAAGTTGTGGTGTCAACTTCAACCTATTAACGGTTAGGTTTCTGAGTCAATCTTAAATTCTTCTTCTCACATATGTGTAATCAATCTCTACTTGCAGTTAAATGTGGCATAATTTTTTATTCATCTTATTTTTACTGTTACATTTATTTACAAGCCAAATTTATGAGATTTAATATGGATTTAAATGATCTAGTCAGGTTACAGTTATTTACAAGTCAAATTTTATACATATATCCCGCCTACTGAAACATTTCATTTTGGCATAGTTCGTGAGCAAAGGAGTGTTGGAGGAGGTGGTATAAGGTGGGAAGTTTCACTAGGTCCACACCCATCCACTCATGTCAAGATCTTGTCCAAAATCATGTTGAAATATCCATTGACCTAAATCAAGATCCTTCCCTCTCACTTTCTTCATTACATAATCCGAGTGTTTAGTCTTGTACTTGACCTTAACCAAGTCAAGAAGAGAATAAAACTCCAAGAGAGTCTAGTAGTTAGGTATTTAGTTTAAGTTCTGAACTTGACACTAAGTTGCCACTATTTGGACTTAGTTTACCAAGTTGGCCAAATAGGGCCTAGAGGGTGGAAATGCTTAGAAATAGGTTAGTGAAGTTTTTTTTTAAGGTTTCTTAATCTTTAGATAGGTTTGAGATCAGTTTGGGTCGCTTTGAGGACCTCTAGAAAAAACTTTCTAAGACAAAATCCAAAAGCTGTCAAAGTTACTCGAGCAACTTTGACAACATTTTGATAACTTTTACTACTTTTGAACAAGAAGTGTCCAAATGCCCTAAATATTACTTATGGATTGGAACTAGGTTTTTGTGAAGGTCAAAAATGCTATTTAAGGTTTGAAATAGAAAAGTATGTGGTTAGACAACTTGTATACACAGTTTATGAGATAGATTTGATGTTTACAATCGTTGAGTTTTCCATATAGTCTATTGAAGTTTGAGGCTTATCACTAAAAATTTGATTGAGAAAAAATATGTTTTTTAATTCCATTTTCTTAATGTATATTCTTTCTCTATAAATAGATTTCAGTGTGTTTTTCTTTTACTTTGTTTTGTTTTTGTAATCCTAACCCTCACTCGATTATGCCCTGCCAGTTTGAGAGGTTACTGTGTAAAAATAGTTCCACCGTGACTTCCCTTGATGAAAAATTGATGGCTCATGGAGGAAGTAAAGTGGAACCTTTTTAAATAATGTCCCAACTTGTATAGGTTCTAGAAGTGAAGGGAGCTTAGTTTCAAGGGTTTCCCTAGGAGAGACATGGTGTCCCAGTTAAGAGAAAAGTCAATGATAGTGAATTAAACAATGCAGGGGTTAGATTGAGAAATGGTATGTGAGGATTGGAAGGTGCTATTAGAGATTGGAGGAAGCCCTAGAACTAATGTTTAGAGTTTTTGGAATCGATCTTGTATACCTAGTTAAGTGACCTAGTTAATTAGGCCTATTTTCTAGGAAAAAGACTCAACAAATGAAAAGTATTATTCGACCAGTTGAGTACCCCTAGACCTCAAAAATATTTGAGATTTTCCAAAAGAGTATCTAGATCTAAAATAATTTTTGGGGCTCATTTCTGAAGTTTCAAATTTATTGAGAAAAACTAGTGTTCAAAGACCTCATTTGGGGCTAATAGGGATACAAGCCTAAAATATAGGAATCCTTGAGATCGGGTAACAAATAGTCAACCTAGTTTATGATAATTTTAATTAGACAAATAGAAAAAACTTAATGACAATGGATTCAATCCTATACAATGCTAATGACAATATTGGTGTGTGGGAGGTGAAGTTACCCTGGTGAGTTCAAGGAAGAGGTCTAGTAGTTATTCAATTGGTAGGAAGACCCCCAAAGTGGTGGGAAGAATTTTTAGTTTCTTCCAAAGTGAGAGGGTGATAAAAAGACACCCTAAGTGGTTTAAGAGTGACCTTAGTAATTTATTTTGCTTGGGTCAAGTAGTTTTTGAGGTCTCCCTATCAAACGGGGCTAACCAAATGAGATGATATGGAAGTCATATCATCATGTATTAGCAAATCTAAGTATCCCATAGTGGTCATGTTGAAGTCAACATCCTCAAGGCCAACATCAGAGAACTAGTGACCTACACTAACTGGAGGGTCTCTATGTTGTGCCTCTCCCACTGCAGCAATAGAGTGGTCACTAGGTGGATCCTCACAAGCACTACCACTATGGACATGGTCTTGCTGATGAGAAGGATGTTGTTGAGCATATCTGATAGTACCCACATGAGCTCTAACATCCAATATTGGGATATCATGCCCCTACTTATATAAATGAATATGCATCTAACAGATCCTGAACCAAACTAGTCAATGTGACTCGTGTCATCTCTCTGGTAAGTCCCTCTAGGCTTGAAAGTGAAGGGATGCCCATTGTACTATACATGTCATGTGTGGTCCTCCTAGAGGATGCTCCACCTGATGATCTGGAGTGTCATCAAGACACCAAGTACTAGCCAAATTGATCACTAGATATGGATGTGGCATCTATTGTAATGTCCCCCATAGTATCAATTGCACTGTGAATTTGGGTGGCAATGAATGACATCATCTTCATAGGACCCAATGAAGGATATATAACTGGTGCCCTATGACCAAAAATAGCCTTGTATACTAGCCTTTAGTGATCAACTCAATGCAAAGTATCTCTATCAACAAGTCTTCAACGTCCCTATCCTAGATGTGCCCATAAATTAGTGTAATTAATGGCCCTCCCTAAACAAACCTCAACAATAATTTGATGTGAAAAGTACAATGAAATCTGGTCATTATTTGGATAACAACCATGGGAAGATAGAAACCGTGGGTATATCAATGCTAATATAACAAGATCTTCACACCTGGTAACCCGATATACCTTCACATACTGTAAGTCCACATAAGATGGGAAAGCTTCCATTTTCAAGGTCACTTTAGGCACTAAAGCCTGTACCTCCTTAAGAGAAAGATTGACACCAACCTATTGTTTCTTCCTCTCAAGTATGGCCTCTATAACATCTAGTGCATAGGGAGTGGTAACATGATTGTCATCTCTAATACTAATCAAGCTAGTAAGTATGGACTACATGTGCTCTTGTAGACACTAGATCTAGTCAGACTATTTATCAAATTTTTGCAGCCATTCAATTTCTCTACTAGTGCGTGCAAATAGTTCCTTAGGGGGAATCAATGCATCTTCCATGTGATGTGTAATAATATCTAGATAGATCTATATATGTGTAACTGAATGATTTTATTTACCATCAAATGAAGTCTACATATATGTTTTCCTAATTTAATTGAAAATAAAATTAAAGTACACATTTTGCTACATTATTTGAAAGTTAAATCAACTACATAAATTACATTTAAATGTAAATAAACATGCTCTACATATGTACACACTGCATATATACTTATGTACACACACACAAATATATATTATATATATATATATATATATATATATATATATATATATATATATATATATATATATATATATATATATATAATATATATATATATATGTATGTATGTATATATATATGTATATATATATATATATATAGTCTTAAAATGGAAGCATTTCCATGTTGTGAATGTTTAGCCCTTCGAGTAAGTGGTTTTAGGTCATGTTGAATTCCTTGAATGGGTACTCGACTTGGATCTATCATTTTCCCCTATTCTGCACTATTTTCTACTTCTTCTTGACATAATTCTAGCATCCTGAATTGCAAACCTAAGATTCTTGACCTCAGGGTCAAGTTTGACCTTTTAGGTCAAGGTCGACCTTGACCCTGACCTAGGTCAAGGTTGACCTTGACCTTGACCCTAGGGTCCGGGATCCTCGGGGTTAGATTCCGGTTTCAGGGTTTTATCAAAATTATATCTTTTCCCTCTTTGGGGCCACTATTTCTCAAGTTAAGTGTTAAATTCTCAAAATAATATTGGTGGTGGACCTTTCTCTAGATTTGTATAGGATTCCTAATTTGTTATTGGAAATTAACCTTTCTCAAGTTTTGTGCCTAATGCTCGAATTAACTTTGGGGGTTGGCCTTACCTCAAATTTTGTGACAAGGCTCTTAAATAAATTTTTTTTTAATTTCTATATTAAGGGTGGTCCCCTTCTAGATTTTTGTGTCAAGACTTTAGTTTAATTTCCTCTCCATGTGCACCTCTCTAGATTTTTGGGCCATGAGCCCTTAATTATTATTTTCTATGTGGCCTCTCTAGAAGTTTGTGCCCTAGATCACTATAAAAGGGAGCCTTCCTCTCTCATTTTATCCATCTCATCTCATAATCTCTCAAGATCTCAAGCAAGAAGAATTCAAGCCTTCAAGAATTCAAGATCCAATTCATCAAGGAGATCCATTGTTAGCCATTAAAGTATTCAATCTCTATGGAGCCCTCTTGTTGAAGATTTCTCCATCCAGATTCATCCAACCCTCTTCCTATTTCAAGATCCATTCAAGATTGGCATTGAATATCTAAATAAAATTGATTGGAGACATCCTACATTCAATTCTACATTCATTTGGAGCATCCATACTTGTGCATTCAAGGATTTGAATCCTCCACAAGGATTTTCAACATAAGCAAGGTGAATTGTTCCATTTAATTTTTTATCTCTGCAATTTCAATTTAATTTCAAGGTTAATTCCTAAATTGGGGTTTGACTAAGGCAAACCACTCTCCCCCAATAAACAAAACCATTTTTATTACAAGTATAGGTGCGGGACAATGAATTAAAGTGCAGATCTGGATACCCTTTTCATCAAACTTTCTATTAGAGTTGTGTAGGTCAAGGTCAAATTTTTGGGTCAAGGTCGACCTCTCATTCGGTTGGAAAAATATTTTTGGGTTTTGTAGATCTCACAGTTTTGATTTAAAATGTTAAAAATCAACAGTTTCTAAGACTATTTGACAAGGTTTTTAGCTGATTCTTTTTTGTAGTTAAGTACCTTTATTTATCCATTTCAATATTAATTATCTACATTTACATCCCATATCATTATAATTTTATGTATGTGTAAAATATTGGTTTTGGGGTCTCTTTTATGTGCAAACCATTGTCCTAGCGCCCGCATCCATATTTTATATCTTACCATATATATACACACACATAGTACACACACATAGACATGTATGCACACATATATATACATACATGTACATACATATATACACACATACATACACATGTATACATCCATATATATACATGTATATATATACATACACACATATACATGTATATATACATGTTCATATATGTGCATGTGTGTATACATGCACATATATGTATAGATATATGTACACATACATACATATATACATACATGTATATGTATACATCATGTGTGCATATATGTATACATGAATACACACACACATACAGATACACACACACACACACACACACACACACACACACACACACACACACACACACACATATATATACATATATATATATACATATAGTATATAATATATATAT
>BSBK01002299.1:1115000-1145000 GCA_027943335.1 Chamaecyparis obtusa | reverse complement strand
TTAAGATGGTTATTTCATTTTTCAAGTATGGTTAACCTTAATTTTCTTTCTTGAGTATAGGATAAGGATTATTTAAAAATTGGTATCTTCAATAATGTACTTCTTATAAAGATATAAGGATGATGTTAGTTTTTTCAATAAAGCCTAGGATTAGGATTAGATAGAATCAAAGCCTATTTTTATTGATGATGCAGGCATAGGTACTTCTTTTAAGCATATAAATTTAATTTATAGGCTTCTCTCAACAAATTTTTACTACTAGTTGAGTGTTAAACTTAGTTTAGTAATGATATACTAACAAGGATCTTAATCAAAGTGTAGTTGTTTTAGGAATGATGGATCAAGAGGCATCCTGAGGAGCTATCTTTCCCAAGGAATTAAGTTTTCACATCATTAGAAAGGAATTGCACAGAAACAAAAGCACAAAACCCAGAAGGAAGGTATTCCAATCCCGCTAAATGGATGAAGCATTCTAATGTTCGTGACTCACTTTCAAACATGATTCAACTCAGCTGATTATGAAATTTGTAATATATAAAACTCTCATGAATATGTTATGGAAGGGGATGCCCTCCTAAAAGCACTATGTATTAGAATCTAGACTACTGTCCCAGGCAAGGCTGGAGGGTTTCTCAACATCACTCTTCCCTACCAGTGCTTGCACTGAGTGGGGCTTTTGTATATATGTTTATCTGCTTAATAAAACTATTGGCCTCGACCTTTTACCAAAAAAAATAAAAAAAACTTATTTTATATACTAAATTTTCTAACATTTTATATAAATATTTGTATAAAATAAGGAATGTGATTAAATTTAAATTAAAATATAAATTATATTTATTAACAATTTTAGTTTAGTAATCGGAATCATGTATTTTTTTTTAGAAAATAGATTAATCATATAATTTTATAGTATCTAATCATTTGAATCACTAGAATTTTATGAGTTTGGTTAATATATTTATCTATAATTTTATTATATTATTCAAATACTAAATATAAAACAAGAAATAATTTTATAAATATATAGAAATTATTAATATTTTTACTTAAACAAAATCTTATTAAATACTAAAATCAATATTAATTCTAGCTATATTTTTTTTTGAATTAACAATTGATTTATCAAAAAAGAGAGTTACAGAGGGAGGAATGGGGAGGTAGAGCCTCAACCCACCAAGTACCACAACAAATCAAAACATTACAACATAGTATAGAACATCAAAGTATTTAACAATATCTGAGAGTATGAACACACAAAATGAACCAGGTATTCTTAAAGTAAAATGTCATTATAATCTTCAACCTAGGAGATCCACCATTGAGCACCCTCCATCCAAACCACTTTCTTTCTTTCTAGAATATGAGTGAACATTTCAAGCTTGTCAAAATAAGGACCTCTGGTATCCTTGATCTCCTTAATCAACTTTTTAAGTGCATCATCAAAGGTTGACTGATTATCCGCAATACTGGCCCATTCGAAGCCATCTTTCATTTAGTAGATGAGCATAGTGGCGTGACCATCTTGGAGAAATCTCAGCAACTTCTCCTTTTCTAGCCTCATCACACAAAAAACCTGCAAAATAATTTTAAAATGTGTAAGTTTTCTAAGAAAACCAGTAAGTACTTTGCCATTGCCTTGAAATTTATCCTCATTTCTAAATTTCCATATAAACCAAAGAATGTAAGAAGAAAGGATTTCCCATAACAAATTAGCATCTTTTTTAAGACCATGTATAAATCCAGTAATAATATCAAGAGTACAAGAATGTTTAGTAATAGAGATTCCAAACATCAGTCACACTTCCCTGGCAAAGGGACAGTCAAAAAATATGTGTCTCATAGTCTCGGGCATCTTACAGACAAGGAAAGTGTCAGAGTCACCAAGATGAGTTTTAATAGGCAATCTATCAAGCATGAGCTGCCATTTGAAACATTTAATTTTAGGGGGGATGGGGGATTTCTAGAATTTTTCAAACATTTTATGCCAATCAAGGAGACTAGTATCAGCATACTAGATGGAGTTGATGTGATCAAGGATCGAGGAATCATGGTTGAGAATTTTGTAAATGTGTTTAGCTTTAACTTTAGGGGGGAGGGATCCATCATCCCAGTGGAAAGAAAGGTATCTATGGGAGTCCACATCACTATTGCAGGGAAGGTTGAGGGAAGTATAGGCATTCTTAACCATGTTATAGGTTCTTTTGTGAGAATTGGCAAGGTCAAAGTTATTACTAAGAGTTTCCCAACTGATAAGATTATCATTTTCTAAACTTTCCATAATACATTTAATCCCTTTATTATGTCAGTATCTAGCAGAACATCCTTGGGTTAAAGCAAGAGGCTTATCATTATGGAGGAGATTCCACCATATCGAACATTCCCCATGCAAGGTATTATTATTATCAAATCTAGAATTGTAAATAAACCCCCGAACGTGCTCCCAAGCTTTCCATATAGACTTAAAGACCCAAGTACCCTGGACAGAGACAGGGAAGGAGCCAACTACAAGATCACAAAAAGGGAGTGCTTTCCAAGATTTGTCATGTTTGGGAACACCATTTTGAATATTATTCCTTATCAACACCTTCCAGGGCTCTTGTCCTCCGAGGGCCTAGAAGATTCATTTGGCAGTAAGGGATATCCCTTGCTACCTGAGATCCTTTAGACCCAGCTCTCCAAGATTTTTTTCAATATGGCACCAACTCCATTTGACCGCGTAAGCCTTCCTTTTACCCTTCCCATCAAACCACAAGAATCATCTGATAGATTTTTGGATTTTGAACATTTGGTAATTACTAAACATCCAAGAAGAGGAGTAATATATGTTCTAGGAGGAGAGGATCTTTTGGTAGACTTGGACCCTTCTGGCAAGGGAAAGCACCCTATTATCCCATTTATTGAGTTTCTCTTAAATTCTTTCTTTAACCCATAACCACATATCCTTAAGGGAGGGAGAGATAGAGAAGGGTATACCAAGATATCTAAAAAATTTATTAGGTACTCCTCAGGAGAATCCAAAATGATGAAGCCAGTCTAGGGGTTCCTTATTCCAACCAAGAAGAATGGATTTGGAGCTGGAAATATGAGCACCTGAAGCTTTCCCAAATATATCCAACTTTTGAGTAAGGAAAAGAATATTATGTCTATAAAGCTCAAGGAAGAGTGAAGTATCATCGACAAACTGAATATTAAGTAATTCAGAGTCATTAGGAAAATTAATGCCATGAACTTTAGGAGACAAGGTATCATCTCTAAGGAGGTAAAATAGAGCATCCAAGGCAATCACAAAAAGAGCAGGGGCAAGAGGGCACTCTTGTCTAATAGATTGAGAAAGAGGGATAGGATAAGAGAGATTCCTATTGACCTCAATTAGGGAAAAAGCATCTTTAAGGAGGACTTCGACATATCTACAAAATTTATCAGGGAAGCCAAACACGTTAAGCGTTATGAGAATGAAATCCCATTCCACTCTATCGTAAGCTTTCTCAAAATCGAGAAGAAACATGGCAGCATCTTGATTGGAGGACTTGGCCCATTCCATAGTTTCCTAGCTGGTAATAAGGTTCTCAAGGAATATATATATGCCCTTGATGAATCCAGTTTGTGTGGAACATATAAACTTGGGAAGGATATTAACAAGACAAGAAGCAAGGACTTTAGTAAGGATTTTATAGGAGACATTGAGGAGCGTAATAGGACGCCAATTTTTAATGAGAGCTTTAGCTCCATCTTTCAGGATAAGTTTAACAATGCCCATATTGATGGAATTCCCAAGGGTACCATAGTCAAAGACTTCCATATAAAGGTCCTTAGCAACCCAGTCAATATTAGCCTTATAAAATTCAGCAGGAAGGCCATTCGGGCCACGGGCTTTATTATCTTTAAGTGCACTAATGGCATCAATAATTTCTTGGAGGGAAACCCTGGTCTTGAGTAGGAGGGCATCAGTTTCGAAGATCCTATTTAGGATGATGTTTTTGCATTTATCCCTTATATCTTTAGAGGCTTCATTATCCTCTGAGGTAAACAAATTTCTATAGAACATTTCAAAAGCATTAGTAATATCATCAATGTTGAGAAGTTCCTTATCTTCAACGACAATCCTATCAATCCTTTCTCTACTTTGTTTATGCTTCAAAAGGTTGAAGAAAAGTTTGGAGCATTTGTCCCCATATTGGAGCCAACGGTTGTGGGCTCTAATGAAAGCTCCCCTGATTTTGACTTGTTGATGTTTTCTAAGGGCCCTGACTTGAGAGACATGTTCAATGAGATCGGGTGAAGCAGGATTCAATTGAATTTCCCATTTAGCAAGGTGGAGACATTCATTGAGAAGGTTTTCCTGATATCTATAATCTTCAACTTTCTTTTGCCCAAGAGTTTGAAAAACTTTTTGCCAAGAGGTCACATTCATATTCCAACAAGTAGTGTGGGAGGGAAATTGATTAAATAGGTTAAAGGATCTGACCATCCTAATAACGGTAAGAACATCTTGGTCTTTCAGTAAGGAAGAATTAAGGATAAACTTCTTATTATAGGGATTACAAATAGAAACAAAATTCCTAATGCTAATATCAGCTATGATGGGGAGATGATTGAAGAGGGTAGAGGGGGTGGCAGAAATAGAACACCCTAGATGATTGGAAGAAAAGGAGAAGTGATTCACATTAACATAAAACTGGTCAAGTCTAGAGTAAATCTAGTTAGGCCCTTGCTGGAAGTTGCACCAGGTATACTGGAGACCAGAAGACTCAGATTTAAGGCCTTCAAGGGGGTCAAAAAGGTTTAAATGTTATTTAAAGTGATCCCAATGGGGTTTTCTAGGGAGTTTCCATTAGAAGGAGATACCCCCGATCTTGTCATCCTAGTTTTCAATCATGTTAAAGTCCCCGACAATAATCCAGGGAATATTAGGGAGAGCGCATAACCAATCCCAGAGGGATATCCTTTCCTTGGAATCATTAGGAGCATATAAAGAAGAGACACCAAAGGAATATCCTCTAAAATCAATGATAGCTCGGGCTACACGGTTACATGGGGAGGTTCCAAAATATTTAATATATCTTGCACAACAGGGGTTAATGAGCAAAGCAACTCCACCCTTTCCTTTTGGATGGTTAGTATAAATTTTAGTAGCATCTTTCCATATACAATCAAGAGCAGAATTAAGAAAAAAGTCAACAGCCTTGAGCTCTTGAAGCATGAGAAAATCAGTATTCTTATGACACATAAAAAATCTTTTAATAATAAACTTCCTATCAGGAGACTCAAGGCATCTAACATTCCATGAAATGCACTTCATGAGGAAGGAGGGTTGATAGAGCTAGTAGGGAGAGCATTAAGATATCCAGTCTTCTTCTTGTTCTTAGAGCCAGTAGGTCTGCCTTTCTTTTTAGAGGTATTGTTCCCCATAACTAGCTCATCATCATCCTCACTTTTGTCAATTTGAATACTCTTAAATTGAGGGTTATTCCTGACACTGTCTCCACTCATGTAGGATTCTGAGGATCTGGAATTAGAGGACTTTTTGGATCCTTTCTAGCATAAATAACTTCAATAATCAAATTATCCTCTATTTCGTTAAGCATAGTGATTGGGGGATTGGTGATGTTATCATCAGGGGGGTGCCCTACAACAAGATTAGGATCAGGACTCCTATGGCTCACCGATTTGCTAATCTTAGTTGCAAGGTCTTCCCTCATGGTAACATCACCAATCCTAATATTGTTATCAACATGGTCCTCCTGGCATAAAGTCACAGGGTTTGGCACATCCTTAATCATGAGAGTAGGGTGACATTGATCCCTGAATTCATCATAACTATGATTCGATATAGTAGGGTTATTGACAATATGTGATTCAGGTGGTGCATCTTCAATCATAAGAGAAGGAGCATTAATTAGAGCCGAGAAGGGATTGGAATTATGGTTGCCAGCCCGAATTTGCTCCAAAGCAATTTGCTGAGCATTTTTTCGCCTACGTTTCCAATTGGTAATTGTTTGGAAGCCATCATTGTCAGAATTCTTAGAGTTTTGTTTTGAGGTACTTATGGGATTAACATGCTTGGCGACCCTAAAAGTGTTGTTGGTCTTAGTGGGGGGCATTTTATTGGATGCGATGACAGAGGAGGAGGGACGATGATGAGGGTTTAAGTCTTGTTTGTTTTGAACCATAAGCGCCTCCTTACCTTTAATAGAACTATCATGGGTTTCCATAGGGTTAATTTTATTAGGGATTTTGGTTAGTTCGATCGTATCATGGGTGCTAGGTTTGTGCGGATTAGCAGAAAGCATTTCTTCAACATTGGGGGTTTCAATGGCGCCTTCCACAGAGTTTGACTTAGTTTTCTTTTTAGTGATAATAAGGAAATTTTTCCTAAGATGTCCTTCTGTTTTGTAGAGGAAGAAAGCGTTCAATCCTCCAAGGATTTCAACAGGGAAGGAATAAATGTCTCTGTTAATATTAAGGTTAAGACACGTTGGGATGTCAACCCTAGGTTTAATCAAAACAAGCATCCTAGCATCAAGGTTAGAGACAAGTCTGGTTGTCTCATCAATTCGGACAATACTTCCGAATGGATCTAAAAGTTGAGGAAGGAAGCGCCACAGGAAGGGAGGGACATCCTTGAGGATGACCCATCTAGGAAAGGATAGCGCCAATACTTCTTCACTAACAGCGTCTTGAGTCCAGACAAGTGCACAAAATGAGGTTTTCCCAACCATCCAATACTGTCTTATGAGGGCTTCAAGCTAAGATTCTTGATTATTGAAGAAAATGATAAACAACCCTTTCTGGATCTACCTATAGAATGAGATTTTAAGCTCTAATTTCAAATTCCATAGGTTATGAAACCAATCGTCAAGAAACTTTCTAGGTGGACACTTATCCAGATTAATGCAAGCAAAGAAAATAGCAGTGTCACACAGCCTATTTTTTTCTAAGACTATCTCATTCAACATTGTAGCATTTGGCGAAATGATGAATTCATTCGAGGAAATGCCAGAGCACTTACCTTCTTGACAGGTTTGTTCTCCTCTAGCCATTGTAAGAAACCGCAAAACAGAGGGGACACCATTGCCAGTTGGGGTGACTATTTTCGCAAACAATTTCTTAAGGGGAGGCTTAGCGGAAATCATAAGGTTAGGGGTAATGATATTTTAGCTGTCTGATTTAGGCTCCATAAGGAGCCGAGGGCAAGTCACACGGATGAACAATAAAGAACACAACGAACCAAGCAGTCAACTCAACTATCGAAGTAAATGAAATTGCAGAGGAGAGAGAGGAAAGCAAATCGCGTGAAGGAGAATAACTCCTCCACTAACCTGATGCAGAAGAAGCCACATCGCCAAGACAGGTCACATCAAAAACCTTCTAGCTATATTTTTAATAAATTATTATTTTAAATATATTTTAAATGAAAAATTATTAATTAAAATTATTGATATTTCAATCCTAAAATCAATATTTATTCTAGCTACATTGTAGTATATTATTATTTTTTATATATTTTAAATGACAAAATATTAATTAAAACTATTGATGTTAACATTAGCATTTTTGCTAAAGTTGACGCCAAAAACAAATAGAATCACTAAAATAAATTTTGTTGTTTCAAATAGTGCACCTTGGTGAATACATATTATTTTCCTAATTAGGTCTCTTCTAGCGAAAGAATCTAAGGACATTTATTCAAGGCAAAAATTAATTTGCCAGTTTTAACAGCGAAGATTCCAAAAGCAACATATTTTCTCAAATGCTATTTCAATGAAATGAAGCATGTTTAATATGGATTCTACAAAAAAAATTGACCAGAACAGTCATCACATTCTCGCAAAGCTGCCGAGCAACCTCAAACCCTATGCCTTTCTAATTGACTGCACCATTTCTCTGCACTGTAAATTTTGCATCTCTTCTCGTTATAATTGAGACTAACAAACCGTACAAATTGCAGCAAAATCATACCTTAAAAATAAAAACCCTAAAATTCATACTTTAAATTAAAACCCTAACAATTATACCTTGACATTCTGTTTTCCCCAACCTCTGCAAATCATTATTTGCGCATCTCGGACGGCAATTTTACTATGCTATCTTTCAAAGAAGAGAACACTAAATGACCATATGATATCTGAAAAGATAGCATGCTCTTTTCATGCACGACCATGGCTGTTTCTCCTTCGCAAAAATTGTACAAAACCAGTAAATTTTGTAAATTTGGTACTGAGTTTCTGTGATATTGATCAGTCATTTTCTGGAGGAATTGTCGTTGACCGGTCAATTTGTGGAGGAATGGTTGTTGAATTAGAATTGTCGTTGAACAGTCTATTTGTGGAGGAATGGTTGTTGAACAAGCTTAAAATTTCCATGTTTCTATTCAACTCTATGATTATTAGAGTTATTTCGTCAAACATTCATTCTAGAACTCTATTCGTACTAGTTATCTAGCCTGGCTTTTCTTTGTTATATTCGACTGCTGATTGAGTTATCAATGCGTTTGTGCCATGTGATTTTGTCCTATCCAGAAATGCATTCGTATAATGTGATTTTGACACATGGAATGTATTTGATCATTTTTATATTTTTACAAGTAAAACATGAAAAAATAAGCACCTATAGGGATTTTGTTTTAAGAATAGTAAAGTGTGAAAAATTTCATTGTCTTCTAGTAAAACAAAGATGATAATATAATATGTTTAATTAAGTTGTGTGTGCATGTGTATATATACATACATATATACATGTGCATGCATGCATGTATCTATATGTACATATGTATACATAAATAAATATATATGTATGTATGTACATGTATACACACATATGTATGTATGCGTATGTATACATACATAAATATATATGTATGTGCGTACATGTATACACATATGTATGTATGTGTATGTATACATATACATATAGACCATGCATTAGCTTTATTACATTCATCATGTTTTTTTCCAAAAATCTTTCTAGTCATACATGATGTTGGATGTTGACCAGTTCATCTCTAACTCTAATGCACTAATATATTTTAGATCACAATAGTTCATAATATTCAAGCACATTGAGGTAGTACCATTAACAAACAAATTGTTTCATCATAAATGGTTGAAATATTTAATGTCAATTATACTCCGATACACAATTTAGAATTTTATTTTGTAATTAAAAATTAGTATTTTTCCCCCATATGTGTGTGTGTGTGTATCAAACATTAAGCATTTCCAATTTTGTATCTATAGAAAATAATTTCATAGCTAATGTCACAAGACTTGAACTAAGTAGTTTGACCAATCTAGAAATGTGACATAAATCAATGTTGTGATTATAAGTATCTAAGCATAATCTTCATTAAAATATGTTTCATATACTATGTTTCTTCTTGGTTTCATATACTATGTTTCTTCTTGGTTCATTCTCAATATAAATGCAAGAGATTGTTGCATTTGGAAAACACATACAATATGAGAAGTGCTATTACATTTGCAATGAAGAGATTTAGTTTCTTATTTATTCTTCCAATACTATGTTTCTTCCCCCCTTTTCTCTTCTAGGGATTTAGTTTCATCTTCCACAACTAACTACTATTCCTCAACTAAGCATTGGTATTCTTCATCCATGACTTTAAGTTAGGCCTTTCAAAATTTACATGTCTAAATTCGAACAAACAATTGATTTACCATTGCATAAAAAAAAAATGTGATCATCTAGGATTTCTTCTATCCCTACAATTTATCTATAAATGATATTATTATTATTGATCACAGAATGTCATACCAAAATAAATTTATCTTACAACTTATGAAAATGTCTATAGATACTCAATATTATCTACGTGATCCCTATTGAGAATTACTGTGTCTCAACTTTAGCCATTACTACCATTGTATTTATTTATTTAATTTATAAATTGCAATTTCTTACTCATTAGAATTTATCATTTAGTGTGACATGGGACAATGAGTTATCTTCATGTTGAAGGTGACATGAAAGATAACAAGGATGTGTTTTTGTCCCTACAAAGTAAAGTGAGCATCCTATATTGGTAGAGATATTTGTCATATGTTGACATCTTAGAAATCTATGCAAGTCATTATTGTGCGACAAGCCCTTATTACAAGTTATGAAAATTTCCTGTATGATAAGTTGGACAAGCATTATAGAGCATCCTGCTTGGAGAAAATGAGCACCTAAGTTGGGTTATGACAAGATACAAGAAAATCAGTTTATCTCCATGTAACCTACAAGTGTATTATAACAATTTGTTGCAAGTTAATACATTAGTTCAATGCTTTAGAGTGTGAGCTTTTATATTTGAAACAATTTTTCACAATATATATCAATGTTTCTTCTCACTTGTCTACCTTTATACTATTTTTTGTCTTTCATTTATTGAAGTGTTGATTTACATATCATTATAGTGCATAAATTTTGTTTAAATATGCAAACTACATTATCTTTCATCTAAAGATTAATAGATAGGAGATTTATTACATCTTTTCCACATTAATGACTTGGTAGTATGTAGTCGTATGAGTAGTAAAATGACAGACAACCACTCTTATACAAAAAATGACATATGAGGATTTTTTTATAGTATATAAATTACATTCTCTCATCTAAAAATTATTAGATAAGAAATTTACTATAAATGACATTAGCAATGACCTATATAAAAAATGACATCAATAATTGAGTTCTGATGGACTATTATAACAAAACACAAAATTATAAATTCTAAGATACATTTTTTTTATTGCCAGAATTTTAAGAAGTGCAAAGTTAGGATGCACAACCATTAAGTCTTCTCCCCTATATAATAAACTTCCTTTTCTCCATTCCATTAATTTATCAGTAAAAATTGAAATTAGATGTTGATTGATAATTGATATCAAATATAGAATTTTGTCTAAAAACAAATGGGGTGTCAATTACGGAATATTTAATTTTCTTTGTGTGAAAGTTGGATGTTGATATCACAAGATTTTTTTTTTAATTTCCATCAATTCATTTCAGCGTTTAGAGAGCAATTCAACCATTCATTCCAAACAAGTTGCGAAGCATGAAAATGGAGTTCTTGTACAACACAAATTCACCTCGTTTGCCACAAGTTTTATTGAGTTTGAACTTTGATTTACTAAGTGACAAAATAGGAGGACGGCAGGCACAAATAATCCAATGCTCACTTTGCCACCCACTTTCCTTCACAGAAATGACATTGCTTTCTTTATTAATTTTGTCATATACCTAGTTTCTAGAAGCACTATATAAACCAAAGAAAGATAAACCTCTAGTTCAAAATCAATCATATACACGATGATTACAATGTTTATTTTAACCCTAGCGATTAACAACTTCTAGAAGCATTATTTTAACTCTTATTGTCATCTTACCATCTAAGTTCATTTGGACATATACATGAATATATTACACACTCATTGGAGTATATAGAGATAGGAAGTAACACACCTTTTATTAATTCCAATAGTTTTGTATTATGCGTCAGATTTAGTATTGCCTTATAAGGAGTGTTATAAATTGAAAATTTGTACATTTCTAATCGGATTTTTCGGGTTTTTTTAATGGTGTTGCAGATATGGTGGAGAATATGCTTCCAAGCTTAACAATCTTTTCAAAGAGCTTGTTATAACATTTGTTATAATATTTGTGTGATTATTATTGTGGTTACTTTAATATTTTGAAAAGATGGGTGAAAGGATTATGGAAAATTTTATGAAATTTGAGAAGGAAAGATTAATCAATTTAATTCTAAAAAGTTTTGTGATGTTAGGTGTGAGAAACTTTTTTATAGAAACATGCTATCATATATAGATATCTGTATTTCTATCTTTATATAACAGATTACAATGATATGAGTAAGCATAGATCTAAACTATAAGCCTCCTTCAGCTAACCTGACAAGACTAGATTGTCCTTAAAATCTCATTTATAGGTGATTGAAGCCTAAGAAGAAGAAAAACCTTGCTTAGGAGTTGAGGCTAAACTCAAGGAGAACCTAATGCTTAGAAGAACATGAATACATGGGGTCAAGGAAACTCCTGAATTTGATTAGAAGAGGAAAAGTATCTTCTAAATGAAATACAAATTTAAGAACAAAGTATGTTTAAGGCGATCATAGATGGTGGTTCCAAGGATAATTTGGTGAATATAGAAATGGTTAACAAATTAAAACTTGCTTGAGTTCAAAATTTAAACCCCTATAATATTTCTTGGTTAAGGAAGAGTCATAGTGTTCTTGTGGATAAGTTTTTCCATGTTGCTATCAAAATTGGTCCTTATGAGGATGAATCACTCTATGATGTTGTGAACTAATGGATGCATGCCATTTGTTGTTGGGTAGGCCATGACAATATGACAAGATTGTACTCCATCAAGGTAAAGAAAACACTTATGAGATTCAACATAAAGGAAGGAAAGCTATCTTAATTGTGGAAACAAGAAGGAGCATTTGAAGAGGTAGCTTTTTTGGTTCTATCAAAGCTAGATTTGAGCTTGAAGAGAAAGGTGAAAACCAACTCCAAAGGAAAGTGAAGGAAAAAGTCAAAGCAAAAGAGGGAAATTATGTAGAGAGTGAAGGTCAACCAAAATTTGAGGTAGAGTTGCAATGAAATCCAACCAATAGAATGATTGGTGAAACTTCTAAGGTTGATGTTGAAATTTCAATTGATTGTAATATGGTTGAAAGGAATAGTGAATTATAGGGATATAAACACGATCATAAAAAAATCCTCCTGGGATGTGATGAGAAATTTGGTGAAAAGTGATTATTCGACTCAATATAACAACAGTTGTACGTGAAGTGTCATTGGAATGGAAATAAAGATTTCAAGTCTATTAGTTATTGTTTTAAGCATTCTACTTTAAGGGCTTTAGATTGTTTTATTGGTCCAACTAAATGGTGGAATCAACATTGGACTCCTCTCTACAAGAAGATTGGAGATGAAAATTTTGATGACCCAAAATTATGTCAAGGAATCCTAAGAGAAAACCTTGATGATAGAAGCTTACTAAAAAGTTTACACTAGACTATATCGATGGCAACACATTCCAATTCTTCTAAACCAAGAGCTTCATAATTTTTCAAAAGAAGGAAAGATAACATAACTACTGATTCTTCACAAAATAGAACAAATGTTATTGTGTATGAATAAGGATAGATTTCCACTATCCATTAATTTCTTTCTTATTTTTAGCTATTCAATTGTCTCTTTGGACAATTCTTTGTTTTTTGTGGGGGGGTTGTGTTTTTTTCTTTTTGAGGAGATTTTAGCTTTTTGTGTCAATGGAAGTTTTAGGCAAGATTAAATTCTTTTTGGTTGGTATTTTCAGGGAAGAGTTTATTTTTTATGTTGTTACGTGAAAGGTACAAAAATATTTTGATTGATAAGAAAGAATTTTTAGATTGTTACTATCTATCTTCCTCCACCATAGTCTTCTCTGATGCATTTAGAATTAGGTATGTATTCTTGCTATAATTTTATTTTTAATAAACATATTAATCGGTTTATTTATTTTTATGATGAGCAGAGGTTTATTATGGTGTTTATACATTAGAAAAAAAAAATTTAAAAAGAGATTTTGTTAAGGACAAGAACTAAGGTTCTTATCTACTGCATCATATTTGTTGTGTGTCATAATATAGAACAACATAAGACAATTGAATAATTAATATTGATTTTAAAAATAGCTTTTCACAATAATATCTAAATATAATATAGAACACAATAATTTTTTTTTTTTATATTAGATAATAAAACAATATAAAACCTAACATGCAAGGGAACTAATCTATCTCTATCTCTTTCACTTTCACTTGTATTAATATTTTTTTTAAAGAAACTTGGACTGGAACTTTAAGATCAAATATGAGAGACGTATAATTGTCGTCCAACAGTCAGTGGATACGAAGTAGAAAGTATCTTCTGGGTTTTCGAAAAAACAAGGAAAGTGACTTTAAGCAGGACGAATTAATTATTTCCCTGTACTTCAAACTCTTTGCCACCAACCTCCTCCACACATATGTCTATGTTGTATTAGGCAAAATTATAAAGAACATGTAAATATCTATTGTACTGTTGATTATACTTCAGTAAACATTTGATACAAGTCTGTATTTCACACGGCATTGCTTCTAGTCTTGTCAAAACAATCTAAAGACCAAAAGATTATGAGGCAGAGCTCTCCCTATATATAGCCCGAATGAATTGGCAAGAGTGCAATCTAGTATCTGTAAATGCAGTCTAGGTCTTCTAATCAATGGAGACAAATGCCTGCAATTCTGGTCCTTTGTATGAGAAAATCATATACAAATCAAATCTTTATAGAGCTTATGTAGCCCTTCACTTCCTGCTCTTACTATGTTTCCTATCCCATCGCCTACTGAATCCTTTTCATGATTCTTTTGGGCTTTGGATTATAGCTTTGGCATGTGAGGTTTGCTTTGCTTTCATGTGGATGATCTATCACAACATGGCATGGAAGTTTGTTCGGTATAACACATACCCAGAGAGACTTGCAGAAAGGTAGAAAGAAATATTGTTCATTTACATATTTGTTCTATCATAGAGTGAAGATCTCATGTTTATTTCTCTGTGAAACACTACATAAACTTGGATGTTATTGTGATATTGCTATCAGGATTTAACTGTGTAGTTTTTTTGAGTCAAATTCATTGACCCATGATTCGTGAGTAGTGGTTCAACACGAACCCATCTCTCATGAGAATGAATGGAACACTAAGCACTCATTGGATCTAGGTGATGCTCATAGAGGTGAAGCACCGGGACTTCCCGGGAGGTCACCCATCCCAGTACTACTCCAGCTCGAGCGCGCTTAATTACGGAGTTTCCTCCATGGTTAAACCCACTCTGCTTGCAGAGAGATGGGTTTGTGTTGAACCACTACTCATGAATCATAGGTCAATGAGTTTGACTCAAAAAAACTACACAGTTAAATCCTGATAGCAATATCACAATTTGACTTGCTGTGGAAAATATCTCCTACTTATCACTTGGATGTTATGTTTTTAACTTGTAGATATAGTGGAGAATCTGTTTCCAAGCTTCCTGCTGTGGATGTAATCATCACTACAACAGATCCCTTCAAGGAGCCTGCATTGATAACTGCCAATACAGTTCTTTCTGTTCTTGCACTTGATTATCCAGTAGAAAAATTTGCTTGTTATATCTCAGATGATGGTGCATCTCCCATCACTTTCTCCTCTCTTGTAGAAACTCTGAGCTTTGCCAAAAAATGGGTGCCATTCTGCAGAAAGTTCAAAATACAGAGCAGGGCTCCCTTTATGTACTTCTCCAAAGAAAAAGAGTCCTCTAATACTGATTTTGTCGGAGAATGGCAAGATATGAAGGTGATGCTGTGACTAAAATACAGAAATCAATAGTTCCTGTGTTATTGAATCGCCATGCCTACTTAACACTGTTAAATGCTAATTTGTAGGATGAGTACGAAGGTTTCAAGAAAAGGGTAAGCAGAGCATTGGAAAAAAAACAAGTTCCACCTGATTTCACTTCTCATCATGGTGTTGATGGGTTTGTGTATAGAAGCTCAGATATTAGAAACCACACAAGCATAGTACAGGTAACAAGAAGATAGTGAACTTAAAATGCTTGTTTCTATCTTTTTGCAGTATAATCCTAAATGAAGATAGTAAGAGTTTCTCTAGAGGGTGAACATCTTACACTATTATTTCTTTACCCTATATATATAGGTTATTCATGAAAATAAAATGGTTCATGACAAGGAAGCTGATGCTCTGCCCCACCTGATATATGTTGCTAGAGAGAAACGCCCCAAGGTCAGCCATCATTATAAAGCTGGCGCCATGAATGTCATGATAAGTAGTTTTCATTATCTATCTTCCTAGGACTTGTCATGAAAAAGTTTTTGAATAGTTGCTTGGAAACCCCAGTTGGAATTCTTAAAGGCAATTGTACACTGTATCTATTGTTATAAATATGGAATATACAATATTGTAATGTCAACTATGATAGGTTTTGATTGTATTGAATATGTACTGTTCCTTAATATGATTTTTACTGATTTGATGTGTTGGGTTTTCAGGCAAGAGTCTCGGCATTGATGACAAATGCTCCTTTCACACTAAATCTGGACAGTGATATGCATATCAGTGATTGCAGAGCTATACAGCATGCTATGTGTTTTTTCCTTGAATGTAAATCAGAGAAAGAATGTGGTTTTGTGCAATTCCCCCAAGTGTTCCATGGAGGTCTCAAGGATGATCCCTTTGGAAACCAGTTAAAACTACTAGTAGAAGTAAGAAACAGTTACGAATATTGTGAACTGATTATTCCAGAGCTCCATAGCTTTTGACCGAGTTGTTATGGAGTTATACATGTGATTTACAATGGAAATGTTGGGTATATGAAGATTATTGGGAAAGGATCGAATGCACTCCAAGGCCCCATTTATGGAGGAACCTGCTGCTTTCATAGAAGAAAAGGTTTGTATGGGTTGCCTCCTGAGATTGATCAACACCACGAGAAAGGAAGTGAAAGGCAAAGACAAGGTAAGAGCAATTCTCTTGCATTAAATTAGAGGTTGAAATTTATTATATAACATGTGGTTTTACCAAATTCAAATATTCCATATAAAATAATGATATATATTAATAATTATGTTTTATAGTAAATTAATTAATATTCATAATAGTACTATATATTGACAATTAATATTTAATTGTTTTTCTTTTTAGGTGTAATCTTGAAAGCTATGCTGTCTTTTTTAATTGACTGACTGTTGTGTGCCCTTTAGAAAACTCCTCTTACCTAATAAAAAACAATAAATAATAATTTCAATCCTATTTGAAGAAAGCTTTCTTGAAGTCGCTTTTATAGTGTACAATACCAGTAAGACAACTAGCTAGATTCCAATTTTTTGTTTTCAGGTGCACGACAAATATTGTGTCTAGTAGATGTTTGGGCAAATTCTGATAGTGATGATAAAAGACCCTCCTCTTTTTAACTTTGTTTTATTTTCTTAGATTTTATTGAACCTGATCCTATTGATGTTTATTGTCTTTCTTAGAAACTTGATCCTGTTGATGTATTATTATCTTTTATCGAAAAAATTCTATTTATGAAAAAGAAAAAGGTGAGGAACACTCATGTTGGCATGTGGTTGGAAATCGGAATAGTGAATCATAAAAAGCTTTTCAAGATTGTTTTATAAATCCTAACTATTTAGTCAATAACATGTCTGTTCATGTTGCTTAAGCAGAGATTCCAGACTTCCCATCATCTTGTTCCTGTGAGGCATTGAGGAAAACATTTGGAGAATCCCATGTCCTAGTTGAAGCAGCTCAGGCTATAGTAACTGACATTCCATGCAATAGCCATACCTTTCCTTCCCTGGTTAGAGAGGAAGCTTTGAAGGTTGCTAGTTGCAGCTATGAAACCAAAACTGCCTGGGGCAAAGTGGTAGACATACTTTACCTTCTTTCTTTTCTTAAAAATGATTTCCATTGAATAATTGTGATCACCAGCAGAGATGCCAATTCACTTTGACTGGTTGCAGGTGGGATGGATGTATGGATCTACAGTTGAGGATGTTATGACAGGACTAAAAATTCATAGTCTAGGTTGGCATTCTATTAGTTTCCAGCCAGAGAAACCAGTTTTCATGGGATGTGCAGCAACCACTGTTCCAGATACTCTAGTTCAGCAGAAGAGATGGGCTACAGGACTGCTAGAAATATTTGGAAGCAAAATCTGTCTTTTCATTGGATTCAAAAGAAGTATTAAGCTGAGGCAGAGGATGCTTTATGCTTATTTCTGCCTGTGGGCAATTTGGTCAGTACCTGTAGTCTGCTATGCCTTGCTTCCTGCTATGTGTCTGCTACATGATAAATCATTCCTGCCCAAGGTAAGTTAATTTCATTATGATAAATCATTCCTGCCCAAGGTAAGTTAATTTCATTTAATATTAACATTAGTTTATCTGCCTGACTTATTAGCCAAGTGGGTCTCATCATATGGTTGTGGTGTAAACAGTATATTCTAAGTTTTGATTCGTTGATTACACTAATAGACGATCTTATTATAAAAATTAATGTGATTTCAGATGAATAGTCCAAACAAGTCAAATCTTAGAATATCCTATTTAAACTATACCATATGGGTTCATTTTTATCGACAGGTTCTTATACCATAATTTAGAGAGATGGATGCATTTATTAACATTAGCTAAAAATTAATGTGAAACTGCCAATGCAGATTTCAGAGGTTTCTTTTCCAATAGCACTTGCACTCTTCCTTTCAGTCTATGGATATCAGCTTGTGCAGTACATTCTTATTGGGTGTTCTGTCAGAGAGTGGTGGAATAACCAATTCATGTGGTTCATTGTGTGCACATCTTCATGGTTTATTGCACTGTTTGATGTTGCAGTAAAGTTGTTGGGATTGTCTGAAACAGTTTTTGTTGTGACTCCAAAAGGGTCAGAGGAAGAAGAGAATGGTGATGAGGGCGAGTTTACATTTGATTCCTCTGCACTGTTCATCATACCCACTACAATATTATTCTTAAACATAGCAGGCCTTGCTTGGAACAGTGTTTCAAATGTGGGCACTGAAGGTAAGATCAAAGAGAGGCTGTTTGCAGAGTATTTGTGTAGTATTTGGGTAGTGATAAATCTCTGGCCGTTTGTGAAAGGATTGGTTAGAAAGGGCAAGAGAGGCATTCCTTGGAGTGTTATCATGAAATCTTCTGCTTTGGCCGTTTTCATATACATTACACTGGCCTAATTCAGCGATGGGTGTTTTTCGGTCTGCTAATCTCACTTATATAAATTGTAAGAATCTTCCATTAGAGAAATAAGTAAGCGGGAGTTTCTAGAAATATTCTTCCATTACAGAATGATTTCCCTTTCATCCTTTCTAGGGAGGAGCTCTTCTTCAGGTAACATTCTGTGTAAAGTTTCGTACTGTTTCTCAATGTGTATTAGTGGCCCACTGTATCCTTCTTATAAGAATAATTAGAAAACGACAACCTTATTATTCTTAGAAATTCAGTTCAAACTACGGACTTTTCTTTCCTTTGAAGATCTCTCTTTACCTCATTTTTCGTACCATTTCACAATATACCTGAGATCTCTATTAATAATTAAGAAATCTAGAAAGTTGACAGTAATAATAGTTGTCATTAAAGTTCAAGGAGTTAAAAGTTTAAGCAAGTCTTACAATCTTTTTATTTCTATAAATTAAAAACAATCACCAAACTAATAAAGCATAAAAATACAAATATAAAACAAATCTAATCAGATCAAATCAAATCATTTTAAAGAAGCTGAAAAAATTGTGAAGATAAATGTTCAATATATGATCTTCCGAGAATGATCCGCAACAACATTCTATTTTTTAGAAATATGAATAAAGGAGATTTTGATCAAAATCAGAGAATCTAATCAACACAAGAAGCCAACATCCAATAAGACTCTTGAGATCTTTCATTATTCATAAGGATGACCAATATCATGCAATCCATATGACAAATTATCTTTTCCAAACCCATCTCACAAGCTTCCTTTATAGTGGTAGTTTCCAAGCCTCCATTTGGTTATTACTATTGATCCTCAAAGTAGTAGTAAAAAAAAAGAAATAAACTAATCAAATACTACTATCCAACTCTACATATCCCTACAACACATAGGTTACCACAAGAAGAATCATTAGTGTTAATTTTGAGAAGATTCAAATGACGAGGCTATTTACCTACTCTAATAACTTTATTAGAAAGTCTAAGCCTAGAGGTAGAATGAATAGATCCAACTAAATGAACCAAACTAGGTTGCTCAAAGATATAAATATTTGATGGACAAGAGAGTTCACCCACAAAACACCTTGCCAACAAATTTTCTTTTTAATGTGTCCAAAATCTTCTACCAGAACACATAGAATAAGGTTTTAATGACATTGAAAGATTTGATGATTTTTTTTTTCAAATATATTTGCTAAAGAATAAAGACAAGACCAATATACTAGGCCACCAAGAGAACAAAAGTAGAACTAAGAGGATGACCCAAATTGGCCCAAAACTTGAAGAGATAAGTAAAATGAAGAAGAGGATGAGTCTATGTGTGCCACCATTGCTTTGAAAGACCCTTAAAGAAGGAGCACTCAAAGAAGAGATGAGTGAGACATCCCTTAGTAACACCACAAGGAATATATTTTGAAAGACCTTAGAAATCTCATATTCTTTTTTTTTAATTAGTACATAGCAGCTGGGAATTTCACCCTTTGTATTGATAATAAAAATTATAACATTAGTTCACAACTTAATTTGTATTTCCATCCTACACAACGAACTACCCATCTAAGAACAATGAACCCATACTGTCAATCTATTAACAAGTGACATAGATAACCCACAAACAGTTTGCAAGGGGAAAATGGAGAGCAAATAGAACTACATTGTTTCTAGTAGCTAGCTGTGAGCAATATTAGCATACTATCATGTTAGCAATGTGTGTTCAATGGTGTCATTGATGCCAACTAGTTATTTTGCATTAATATCAACCCGTTGAAGAGTTGTGTTGTTCGTTGTATGGGAAGGTAAGATATGTAGAAAATAGTATCTGAAGTTAAATGATAAAGGTTTGGTATTGAGTGATTAGATGTTCTAATATTTGGTGATAATAATAAGTCAGTATGTGGTGTTTCTAGAAGGTGACAATATGAGAAGTTGGAATATGTAGAAAAGAGTACATGAAGTCCTTATGGGAGAACACTCCACATAAGAAGTTGGTGGCTTGCGGTTTTGGATTTAATGAGTATGCTCTTTGAATGTTGCACTATCATGATTTTAGATTACTAGCTATTCAATGGTTGAAATTGTGCTTTGTTGTTAAGAATGGCCAGGACTAGTTCAGAGAATGATCCACATTGATGTTTTAAGGTGTACAATTTGGTGGATGTGTTCAAATGGTTTGTATAGTGTTTCAGTTCAGATATCTTGTGTTTCTTTTCTCCATAAGTAAAGATTTTTTTTTGTTTGACTTATATATCTATATTGGTCTCTAGTCGATTCAATGGATTATCTTAAATGAATAATGTTCTTTCAGTCTAGATACGTGTTGGAGGAGGGGTTAAGAGGTTGTAATGGATCTTGCCATGGTGTGTTGAGATCTACATCGAGTAATGAATGTTGGAGAATGTTTTTGATTTGACTAGTTAACATGTTCGAATGTCTTGCTACATGTCACATTTGGTAGTGACTTTGGAGGATGTTGCAATGCGTCCACTTCAATTATTTCAATTGTGGGAGGTGTGTTATTATGTATTTGGTTCTCCTTTATCTTCTAGAGTGGACCGCATTGAGTACAAGTGTTCATGGTGGCCGAATTTTATGTAAATATGGTTTATCTTTGTCGTGGCCAACCTAATTGTGGTTTTAGATGATCAAGTTGATATATATTAGTATGAAGTTGTGTGGATTGGTATGGATTGATTATCGATTGAATATGAAGTCAATGTGAAAGAGAAAATGTGTGAATATCTAAGATTGATCTAGAAATTGTTACAGTAGTTGATTAGAAGATCCTACATCTTTTCAATTCATCAATTCCCTATGCCCGCTAGAAGATAGTGACTTCTTTTGGAAACATATATAAAACTGTATCTTGCTCTTGGATCACACAGCTTAGTTTTGTAAATCCTTTCTATCTTTCCCTAAGGTTGTGCACCTTATCTCAAGAAAGTACTTATCAAGAGTAGTGAGCTCCTTAGCCTATGACCTAAATCATTATAATCTATTATTCATATAGTGAGTGTGATTTTTACATTATGTTTTCCACATAAAAATATAGTGTTTGTTTTCTTGTGTTGTCATTACAATATCTTTCTTTGATGATTAGTTGGATAAAGCTAATTGTAAAGTATTTGTGACATAAAAGTATTAAGATTTGGTCAAGGCTGATTAATTCTTGAGGCATGTTAAACACATCAAACTAAATATATAACTAATACAACAAAAATTAGGGCATGACAAAAACCTAGAGTGCACTTTCCAATTCTTTCTCTCATTAGGGACATCATCCTTGTTTTCACTTGGCAGTCAAATTGTTAGTTAACATGCACAAAAATCTCAAATTCCTCCATATCCACCCTTCCAAATCCCACCTCTTCTTCTTTAATGTCCATGCCATCCTCTTTATCCTCCTCTTCATTTTGTAACCATCTATCACTACCCTTAGGGGCTAGACTTACTAGTGCTTATAAAAACTGGGGTTTAGGTCTATATTTACCCTTGTAAAACTTATAAAACCAAAAACTCTAAATCTTTGTGTCTTTTGGCTCCAAATTATATTTTCAACTTGACAGACTCTCTTAGTTATCAACCTCTTTAGTCAAGACTTAGTCTCATTTAAATCATTGTGTGACTGGGCTTGCACATTAGGAAATCTTTATGTTTTTGGTTAACCCTTCAAATTTTATTAAGCTCAAAGACTTTGTGTTTTCATGTCTTAAGTCTCATGACCCCATGTCCCTAGGATGTATCCCTTTCCTAATGATCTTAACTCTTTAGGTGCATTTTAAAATCCTTAATTTGTGGGCCCTTTAGATTCTATCATTAGAACTATGTTTGTTGATGAAACCTTTTCTATGTTCCAGAGATCTAGTGATGCAAAGCATCTTACTTGGCTTCCATTTCAACATTTTTCTAGAGCCCTTCCTTTTGTTAAAGCCCCTCTCAAGCTCTAGTGATCCATAGATGCACAGTATTAATTAATAATATGACATCGCTGAAAAATATTTGTGAATGCTAAAATTTGAATCCTATTTGTAAAACCTAACAAACCCAACCACAATTATAGAACTACAAAATAATTCAACCAAAAATAAATAGAGCTATTTTTTATGAATGTAAAATATAATAAACTAAGATATATCATCACATTCATAAAATGCTTGACTCCATTATCCTCCTATACTTCAAGAATGTATAAATATGATGTTTTCTCTTAGGTATTTTGCATGTACACAAGATAGTGTGAAAGGAATAGAGTGTCGTTGACTGATGTTGATGCAAGATAATAATGATATGATAGTGTATCATCTTAAAATGGAAGCACTTCCATGTTAAGCGCGTTTAGCTTTCTAAGTAAGTGGTTTGGGGTCATGTCGAACACCTTGAATGGATACTCGACTAGGATCTAGCTTTTTCCCCTGTTCTACCCCATTTTCCACTTCTTCCTAGCATTCTCCTGGCATTTTGGACTATAAATCTGAGGTTTTTGACCATAAGGTCAAAGTCAACCTTATGGGGTCAAGGTCGACCTCGATCCTGACCTGGTCAGCATTGACCTCGATCCTGACCTAGTTAGGTTCGAGCTCGACCTTGACCCTAGGGTTTGGGATCTTTGGGGTTAGCTTCTAGTTTCAAGATTTCATCAAAATCTTGCATTTTCCCTCTTCGAGGCCACTATTTCTCGGATTAAGTGTCAAATTCTCAAATTAATATTTGAGGTGGCCCTTTTTCAATATTTGTATAGGATTCCTAATTTATTATTGGAGATTAGCCTTTCTCAAGTTTTGTGCCTAATGCTCAAATTAACTTTGGGGTTGGTCTTAACTTGAATTTTGTGACAAGGCTCTTCAATAATTATTTTATTTATATATTAAGGGTGGTCCCCTCCTAGATTTTTTTGTCAAGACTTTAATTTAATTTCCTCTCCATGTGCACCTCTCTAGAGTTTTGTGTCATGGGCCCTAACTTATTGTTTTCTACAAGGCCCCTTTTGTGCCCTAGATCACTATAAAAGGGAGCCTTCCTCTCTCATTTTCTCCATCTCTCAATCAAGTTTTCACATCTCATCTCAAGCAATTTCATGATCAAGGAGCTCTCAAGCAAGAACAAGCATTCCATTTAAGCATTCAAGTCCTCTTCTCCATCCAAGTTCTACATTGAAGATCAAGGATTCAAGCATTCAAGTCATTGAAGGGATTTGGTTCAAGCATTCAAGATTCATCATTCAAACCTTAGATCTAGCCATCATGATGGTGTGATCTTCCTTCAAGATCCTTTTGTTCATCTTCAAGATCCATTCATTCTTCTCTCAAGGTGGATTCTAAGCATACAATCATGCAGGTTTGATTTACATGTTCAAGCTTTCATATCAACATACTTGATTACATTTCAAATACAATTGCATATCTATTGAATTGCATAGCTTCATTGTTAGATCTACTTCTACTACTTGCTAGCATTCTCCATTTCAATTTCAATATTAAGGTTGATTCCAAACTGGGGTTTGACCAAGGCAAACCCCCCAAACAAACAACCAAAAACCCTCTTTTTCTTGCAGGTACAGGTGTGGAGTTTCAGATCTAAGAGCAGATTTGGATACCCTTTTCGCTGAACTTTCAGGATTTGCGAACAAAGTTAGAATCAACCTTCAAATAAAAATTGTAGTATTTGACCTTTTATAAGGGTCAAACCCGACCTGAGCTCATCTTGGAAAATATTTATGGGTTTTGTAGATCTCGCAATTTTGGTTCATCTATGCGAAAATCAACAGTTTTTGAGATTGTTTGATAGGGTTTTCAGCTGATTCTTTTTCAGAGGTAAGTACCTTTACTTCTTCATTTCAATATTAATCATCTACAATTACTTTCTATATCAATAAAATTTCATGTAAGTGTAAAATATTGGCTTTGGGGTCTCTTTTATGTGCAAACCATTGTTCTAGGACCCCATCCATATTTTATCCTTTACATTTTGGTCAACCCGACACGCTTACCCTCTTTTCTCTTGTGGATTTAAATGCTCTATTGTGTTAGATTCCTCTTTGTCTTACCTTGTGTGTTCACCTTCAGTATACATTTTGGTGAACCCGACATACTTACTCTCTTTCTTTTGTGGAATTAGATGCCCTATTGTGTTATATTCCTCTTTGTCTTACCTTGTGTGTTCACCTTCACTATACATTTTGGTGAACCCGCAATAGACAACTCTTTCTTTTTGGTGTTAGATTTACATTTTGTATTAGATCTTACATGCTTACAAAAGTAGGTTTATGCTCTTGCATTTATATTTCAAAAATACAAAAATTTGCAAAATTTCTTCAAAAATACAAAAACATTTCATTTGAATGCATTTGGATATATCTAGATCTATTTTCTATGCATTTCCTTGGTTGTTATCATGTGGCATAAATTATTTTCAAGGATTTTCAAGTGCCTTATGGATAGGGATGATAATCCTCCTATTTGGGATGAACCTTTGGATTTGGATGTTGATTACTCTCTTCCTCATGAAACCATTGTGAATGATCCCTTAGATAAAGACATTGATTTATCCCCTGCTCTTGAAGAATATTTGATACACCAGGGTGATTTATTAATACATGATGGTGACTCTTTTCCTAAAACACACTCCCCTTATGCAGACATTTTAGTGGAAAAAGTTGATATTATAGATGCTTTACCTTTATTTGAGATTCCTTCTAGTGATGAGGCATTAGTGGAGAATGATATAAATTCCATTAATTCTCTCCCTTTTAGTGATGATCCTATGGAGAATCAAGATCTTACCTCATCTCCTCCTAGGATGTCCTCTTTTCTTCCTTCTTGTGAATCTATTTGTAGTGTTGAGACAACTAAAATGGTTTATCCTAAACCCTTGTTGGCTGTCAAAGGTTGTCTTTGCATTACTGTTAAAGGTAAACCTATGGAGTCCTTCAATGATCAAGATTCTATAGCTCACACATATCGTACAAGGAATAACCCTCAACCTAATCCAGTGGTTTCTACTTCTTTTTCACCTTCTCAACCTATTATTCCTCCTCCACCTCGTCTTCCTAGTAAGGAGTATGCCTTGATAAACCAATAGCAATATACTCCTGTCAAGATTTCTTTATGGGAGCTTCTTCAAACTTCACCTACCTACTATGAAGCCTTGCAAAAAGCTCTAGCAACTCTTCCTACTTCACCTCCTAGTCAAGAGAACATCAATAACTTCTTACAATGCATGCATGCTACCTCGGGTCCTCCTAACATTGTATTTACTCAAAAGGATTTACCTTCTAAAGATGTTCAAAATCGGTATGATGCTCTTATGGTTTCTATAACTATAAATAAAAGTATCATTCGTAGGACCTTGATTAATAATGGATCTGAGCTTAATGTTTGTAGCATGGACATGCTAAAAGTGATTAACACCAATCTTTCAACTATTCAACTTGACAATGTTCCTATACATGGCTTTGATAACATTGCTAAGAACACTTGAGGAATCATTACCTTACCTATCAAAGTAGGACCGGTCATCCTGAATACACCTATTCATGTTATGCCTGGACCTCTCAATTATAACCTTCTTTTGGGTAGACCTTGGTTGCATGAGATGCATGTTGTTCCTTCCACCCTTCATCGTAAAGTCGAGTTTATATATAACAACGGGATGTATACACTCCATGAAAATGATGTGCCTAACCCTTGTCTGAATATTCAAACTCACACTACTCCTACTCCTAATAGCAATCCTCCTTCCTCTAATGCTCTTCCTGGCGATGATTGGGGAACCTTGGATATTACTCCTACCTTTATCAGAGAGTATAAGATTAATGATCTTGATTTTATGAAGAAATAAAGAGAGTTTGAACAACAAGTTTTTACTTCTACTTCTAATACACTTCGTAATAACTTTGTCACTGCTTCTACCCACAATGAATCTATCAAGCCTACTAATGATGACATAGTGACTACTAAAGTTCCATTGACTCCTTCTGATATGGCTTCTCATTATGGTCCTAGTTATCATTTCCTAGTTAAACAAGGATTTAATACTCAAGAATGTGATAAGTATAAACATGGAATTCAAATGCCCTTACACATTGGGGGGCATGAGCATTCTTATGGATTGGGATTTAGTCCTCAACAACAAATCAATGTTAACAATATCTCCAATAACACTTCAAAACATGATGAACCTAGGAAGGAATTTGACCAAGAAGTTCTTTTGCCTAAACTCCTTCGTGCTAAGATGATTACTAGACCTAAACGCAAAAAGAAACGTAGTCCACACTTGAAGACTCTTCTTTTTTGTTTATCTCATAGATTTCATGATCACTCTACTAATGAATGTCAAGCTTTACATTATAAGATTAGGCAGCTCATTGATAGTAATGTTATTTATATATCATGTGGCAATGGGTTGTATTTCAATCCTATTTTCTCTAAATAACATTCATGTTCCTATTATGGAGCTCCACATTATCTAAACAATAGTAGCCTAATACTTGGGGGCTCGTTGTCTTGCATAGTATTGCGAGTGATATAATAGTTCCCCTTTCAACTTTGTTCCTACACTTGGGGGGGAAAGGATGTCATCTCCTTCTTTTCTGTCTTTCCGGGATTCACCTCTTTCCTTGGTTAAGCAGTATCTATCTATTATGTGATATCGAATTATACATGAACATATTGGTTTGCATTGAGGATTTTATTCCTTGATCACAACCGATTTCATTGTTTGACATTGGGTTTCCATGGTTGATATATATCTCACCTTGGAAATTGAATAGTGTGCTATCCCTCACAAGGGTTACTTTTTCACTTTTTACATGATATCTCTTTCCATTCATCCCTTACATGGCCTCATAGGAGCTGTGACCTTCTTGGCTTGGACTGAGTGTTGTCTATGGATATTGTCTTGATGTTGAAGAAGGCTTTATCCTTGTTCTTTTCTTTCCTTAACATGTCAAAATAGTATGTTTTTGCCATATTAAGGAGGGGGGCATATATATGGCCTCCCTCATTCTATATTATGTTTTTTTGTTCTAACCTTTTATTTTGTAGCATGCTAAATCTCAAAAGGTAACGCACATAAGTTGATAAATCCTAAAGAGATGCATTTTCCAATTTTCAATAAGCTAAATCCTCTGAAGGTAATGCACATAAGTTGCTAAATCCTGAAGGGACACACATTTCCAATTTCAAATATGCTAAATCTTGGAAGGTAACACACATAGGTTGCTAAAACCTAAAAAGACAGGAACCTATATGCTAAATCTTCCGAAGGTAACGCACATAAGTTGCTAAATCTTGAGGAGACACGCATTTCATATTCATAGTGAAACAAGAAGGTGGATCTATGGATATTCCAGAAGCTGTTAGAAGATGCATTACAATTTTAAGGCACAATTTATGGGTGAACCTGTTGGGCTTTCCCTCTAGGGTGATTCACGGTAAGGTAGGCATCTTACTGGGCGAGGTAATCACTTTCTCCTTTCTCTCTTTTCGCTTTCATGCTAGTAGGATGGGATCATGAAGCTATCTTATTTATAGTGTTGCTCTTGTCTTTCCTATGTAATCATTTATGATTTTATGATAGCTTTCCAAATATGATATTAGTATGAGAAATATTTCTTAGCAAAGTTTCTTATGCTAATTGATTTGGGTTGTTTAGTGCTAACCCTTGTTCTTTTGGCACCCTCGTGCATGTATGTTGAGTTAGAATCCTTAGTCTGGGGGCTTGTGCCCTTAGCTAAGTGTTATTTTATCTCTTTTTGAATCCACTTAGATCTCTTCTTTCTTCTCCTTTACCAAGAGTTTGCATCGAGTCCATACTCTTGCTAAAGTGGGGGCTTAATGTATCGTCTTAAAATGGAAGCACTTCCATGTTAAGAGAATTTAGCCCTTTGAGTAAGTGGTTTGGGGTCATGTCAAATGCCTTGAATGGATACTTGACTTGGATCTAGATTTTTCCCCTGTTCTACCCCATTTTCCACTTCTTCCTAGCATTCTCCTGGCATTCTGGACTATAAACCTGAGGTTTTTGACTATAAGGTCAAAGTCAACCTTATGGGGTCAAGGTCAACCTTGATCCTAACCTGGTCAGGATCGACCTCGATCCTGACCTAGTCAACTTTGAGGTCGACCTTGACCCTAGGGTTTGGTATCTTCAGGGTTAGCTTCCGATTTCAAGATTTCATCAAAATCTTGCATTTTCCCTCTTCGGGGCCACTATTTCTCAGATTAAGGGTCAAATTCTCAAATTAATATTTGAGGTGGACCTTTCTCAATATTTGAATAGGATTCCTAATTTATTATTAGAGATTATCCTTTCTTGATTTTTGTACCTAATGCTCAAATTAACTTTGGGGTTGGCCTTACCTTGAATTTTGTGACAAGGCTCTTCAATAATTATTTTATTTATATATTAAGGGTGGTCCCCTCCTAGATTTTTGTGTCAAGACTTTAATTTAATTTCCTCTCCATGTGCACCTCTCTAGAGTTTTGTGCCATGGGCCCTTAATTATTGTTTTCTACGAGGCCCCTCTTGTGCCCTCGATCACTATAAAAGGGAGCCTTCCTCTCTCATTTTCTCCATCTCTCAATCAAGTTTTCACATCTCATCTCAAGCAATTTCATGATCAAGGAGCTCTCAAGAAAGATCAAGCATTTCATTCAAGCATTCAAGTCCTCTTCTCCATCCAAGTTCTACATTGAAGATCAAGGATTCAAGCATTCAAGCCATTGAAGGGATTTGATTCAAGCATTCAGTATTCATCATTAAAACCCTAGATCTAGCCATCATGATGGTGTGATCTTCCTTCAAGATCCTTTTGTTCATCTTCAAGATCCATTCATTCTTCTCTCAAGGTGGATTCCAAGCATACAATCATGAAGGTTTAATTTACATGTTCAATCTTTCATATCAACATACTTGATTACATTTCAAATACAATTGCATATCTATTGAATTGCATAGCTTCATTGTTAGATCTACTTCTACTACTTGCTAGCATTCTCCATTTCAATTTCAATATTAAGGTTGATTCCAAACCAGGGTTTGACCAAGGCAAACCCCCCAAACAAACAACAAAAAACCTTCTTTTTCTTGTAGGTATAGGTGCAGAGTTTTGAATCTGAGAGCAGATTTGGATACCCTTTTCGCCAAACTTCCAGGATCTGCAAACAAAGTTAGAATCAACCTTCAAATAAAAAATGT
>BSBK01002299.1:965000-1110000 GCA_027943335.1 Chamaecyparis obtusa | reverse complement strand
TTGATTATTGGAGTATGAGGCCCAACATGGGCATAGGTGGAGGAGCTCCTCAAACTAGGCCATTTGCCCAATGTAAAAAGGCCACTACCTTTGTCCCCCCGATTGATGTCGCACCCCCTCCTCGAGTGCAGCATCCTGATATCATTGCAAAGGCTGCCTCATAGACTATTAGGGCCATTCATTTGCTGAGTGATCAGTTGATCATGCAGACCAGGTCAGTGTTGCCTCCTAGTGTGGATGATGTTGGCGCATCGACATCTCGTCAGAGTTCACATGTATGCGAGCCCCATATTTGCATTATATGCAAGAATATGTGCCTCGGACAGCTTACTGATGTTGATACATATCAATATGTTATTGATGAGGAGGATATAGGAGATGCAACTATAGAGGTTGTAACACCTCACGGAGCATCTACATCTCATGAGAGTGCTTAGGAGGTGTACGTAGAGCCATGGACTCCTGTTGATATGGTAAGAGTAAACATTATAAATTAATTTGTCACATGACTTATTTAATTTAAAAATAATTTATTTATTTAGATTAGTTTTAATTATTGCATGCACTTATGTATATATATTTTTTCCATTTATGTTTAGTCGATGACAGGAGGAGGTGGGACAGGTGGATGAGTCCACACTTTCGGCCATTTCATTTGGCCTTGATGACTATACGATATATTATAAATTATGTACCCATTAATTTTTTTTTATATCATTTGGTGTACATGCTTAAATCTCTATCAATTAGAGAAATAAAATTCATATATTTACTAATATATTGTCATCTATTATACTCTTATAGGCTACAACTGATGTTAGTGGGGGGCACGAGGGGGTTCCTTCATCAGGTGTCGACAAAGGAAAGGTAATTAATTGTTTAAGATTAATTATGCATGCATATGTATGCCACTTGTGTGTAGTAATAAATATTTTACTTGAATTTATTGTATAGGGTGTGGCTATCGATGATTTTTCGACATGGGTTTGGGAGCCTAGGCTGACAAGCATCTTGATTCGGAGTGATAGCCTGATTGTACGTAGACGTTTACATATTGTTATTTGTATTTTTGTAACCAAGGTTGTTATGATGAAGTACATTTATATATAATTGTGATGAAGGGTGCTCCCCTTAATACCACAAACACATAACAGAAATAGAGAAAAAACAACAATATGCAAGAACAGAAAATTGGCTTCTTATTATCTCCACAAATGTGGAATTACAAACTTTCAGAATTACAATATGCAAACCCACATGGGCATTCCCTTACAATATTCTGTAGGATAAAGCCTCGAACTATTACCCAGATCTACTACGTAGAACTATTCTGAACTGCCTAAGACAATAATACAGCCTTCCTTATATAGGCAATTTTTCCACCGCCTGGGAAGGTTCCAGAATTTTAGCCAATAAGGCCGACCAAACTTAGAATTATTTTATTTTACATTTTATTACATCATAGTCGGCTCAAGATAACCTATGAAACCCGAACAGAAATTTTGAAGAAAATTATTTTCTGCCATTTCAGGTGGCCCAACTTTCGAAGACCATAAGTCATCACCAGTTGACCCGATCGGCTATTATAACCCCATTTCAGAAACGCACGAAGCGCTCAATAGACTTGACCCGCGCAAGCGCCCGCCACCCAATTTTTTGACCCTCATCCGAGGCCTCTAAAGCCTTCAAAACTGAGTTCAAAGTTTTTGTACCCTACTACCAATACCGAAAATCTTCAATATCTTCCAATATACACTTGATCTGGCAATGAAACTTTTACTGGCAGACTTATATGACCAAAATGAACCTCCAAGAAAGAAATCAGATCATTCTGAGCACATACGAAAATTACCGAAAATAGTAACCTTCCATAAATAGCAGCTCAAAACAAAATAGCCCTTATTGAATATAAAAATAGAAATATTTTTTTTTTTTTGGGTGATGCAAGATTGCTCTTACACCCAGGATGCTCCTGCATCAGACACCCAAGGTAATCTGGGAAGTGACCCTATCACGACTCAGGTGTGCAAAGGAAAACCAAGATGGCTAACCTCCTCCTTTGTCAGCCATGATGAATCTTCAACAGGTCATCCTTTCCACTTGACCAGATATTTTTCATATGTCCTATTCCTTGTGCTTCTGCCAACATGACTGTCCAGTATACCTTTGATCTCCTTAGTGTCTGAACTAGTTGCTGGAATACTCCACTATGCTGCTGTGATCTCATCTTCAACACCTCCTTCATGATACTCTGTCAGATCTGAAATGTTAAACACTGGTGAAATATTTAGCTCAGTAGGCAATTCTACCTCATATGCATTTCCTGAATCATGCTTCTTCAATATCTTACATGGTCCAAACTTCTCCATTTTCAGCTTGTTATATGTCAAAAATCGCTCCTTCCACAAATGAACCATGACTTCATCACCAACCTAAAATTCCTTATACCTTCATTTCTCATCTGCCTTAGCCTTATACTGTGCATTCATCTTGGTAATATGCTTCCTCACCTCCTCATGGATGTTCTTCAAGCGTTCTGCAAAATCCTCAGCTTCAACACTACTTATTTCTCCTTTATCTATCTTTCTCAATTCAGATGCATTTCTTGGACTACTTCCATATACAATCTCAAATGGTGATTTACCAGTGCTCCTGTTGACAGAATTATTGTATGCAAATTCCACCTGTGGTAAAATCAAATCCCATTCTGTTGGCTTATCTCCAACCAAACATCTCAGCAAATTTCTCAAACTCCTATTCACCACCTCTGTCTGTCCATCAGTCTATGGATGATGTGATGAACTGAACTTCAAATCTGTCTTCAACTTCTTCCACAATGTACGCTAGAAATATCCAACAAACTTAGTGTCCCGATCTCGAAACTATGGTCTTTGGCAAACCATGTAGTCTCACCACTTCTCTGAAAAATAATTCTGCTACATGAACAACATCATTAGTCTTTTTGCAGGGAATGAAATATGTCATCTTTAAAATCTGTCAACTACTACAAAAATTGAATCATGTCCCCGCTGTGTCCTCGTATAAAAACAAGAACAAAGTCCATACTGATATCCTCCTAAGGCTTCTTATGTATAGGTAATGGCTGATACAACCCTGTATTCTGCTTCACTCCTTTCGCCATCTAACAGACTCTGCAACTCTGTACAAATTTTTTTCACATCTTGCTGCAACTATGGCCAATAATAATTCTCACTAACCAAACCAAAGGTTTTATCATGACCAAAATATCCAGCCAATCCTCCACTATGCTTCTCCTTGATGAGATTCTCCCTCATAGAACTTCGTGGAATGCACAACTGACTCCCTCTTAATATCATATCAACCTGGATGATGAAATCCAACCATTTCATCTTGTCTAGAGTAACAAGTTCTGTACAAACTTCTCAAGCTTCACCAAAATCAGGATCCTCTGGATACAAATTCTTGAGTTCCACGAACCCAACCACTTCAATCTGCATTTCTGTCAGCAATAGTTGCCTTCTACTAAGACCATCTACAACCCTATTAGACTTTCCACTCCTGTGTTTCAAAATAAATGTATAACTCTGCAAAAACTCAACCCATGTCAAATGCCTTTGATTCAATTTTCCTTGACTATTCAAATATTGCAAAGCTTGATGATCAGTATACAAAACAAACTCCTTAGGAAGTAGATAATGTCTCCACTTCTTTAATGCCTGAACTATAGCATAAAATTCCTGATCATAAACAGAATATTTCCTCTTGGCATCATTTAACTTCTCACTGAAATAAGCAACAGGTTTACCTTCTTGGCTCATAACAGCTCCTATTGCAGTATCACTAGCATCACAATCTACTTGAAACACCTTATTAAAATTTGGAAGTGTTAAAACAGGTTGTTCTGTAACTTTTTGTTTCAACAATTGAAAACTCTTTTCTACCCCATTAGTCCACTTAAACTCTTTTCTATCCCCTCTCATTGTTTCAGTCAAGGGTCCACAAATACTGCTAAAATTTTTAATAAACTTTCTGTAAAAGCTAGCTAGACCATGAAAGGATCTTACCTCAGTAGCACTCCTTGGAGTAGGCCATTCAAGGATAGCCTATACCTTCTCTGGGTCTATTTTTAGACCTTCTCCTGAAACTACAAACCCCAAATACACCAACTCTTTCTTCACAAAATTACAAGTTTTCAAATTAATCAAAAATTTCTCTTCTCTCAACTTCTCAAATACCATACGAATATGCATCATATGCTCATCCAATGTCTTACTAAAGATCAAAATATCATCTAGGTAAACAATGACAAACTTACCCAAAAATTCTTTCAGAACTTCGTTCATGAGCCGCATGAAAGTGCTTGGTGCATTGGTTAGCCCAAAAGGCATGACTAACCACTCATATAGTCCTTCCTTTGTTTTGAAGGTAGTCTTCCATTCATCTCCTTCTCTGATCCAAATCTAATGATATCCACTCTTTAGATCTATCTTTGAGAAATACACAGCTCCACTCAAACAGTCCATAATATCATCCATTCGTGGCAATGGAAACCTGTACTTGATTGTGATCTTGTTTATTGCCATAGAATCTGTACACATCCTCCATTCTCCATTCTTCTTTTGTGCTAATACCACTAGTACAGCACAGGGACTCAGACTCTCACAGATCAATCCTTTCTATAGCAGTTCATGTACTTGTTTATTCAACTCCTCGCTTTCTGCAGGTGTCATTCTATGTGTTGCCTTATTCGAAAAACTCCCTCCTGGGATCAAGTTCATCTGATGACTGATCTTCCTGACTGGTGGTAATCCATCAGGCACGTTATCGGATACAATATCCTGAAACTCATTCAACAAATCTGTAACTTCTACAGGAATATCTTCTACTTCCTCTTTACCAGCTTTTGGAATTAAAGCAAAACATACATGCTCATGCCTCATACCATCTAGGAAATTTCTTCCATCAACAAAAGTTATCCTTGCATTACCACATACCTTTTCTTCAGTCTCCTTCAATGGTTTTAGCTTATGTCGCACTTCATCTTTTATCAGGGAATAGGTATTCGCACAACCATCATGTATAGCACATCTGTCAAACTGCCATGGCCTACCCAACAACATATGACATGCATCCATAGATATGATATCACACAATACCTCATCTTGGTATCCGCCAATCTTGAACTTCACCAGACATTGTTCATTGGCCATGACCTTGTGGTCATCCTGTACCTAGGCAATCCGATATGGATGTGGGTGTTTCTGTCTCTTGAGCTTCAACTTTGTCACCATCTCTTCTGACACCAAATTGTCAGTGCTTCCACTATCAATAATCACATCACAACATTTACCTTCACACTTGCACCTGGTGCAAAATAGGCTCCTCCTTCGCTCAGGTTCATTCTCATCACTCAACAGGACTCTTCTGTTAATCAACGTTTCTCCTCTTTCAGCATCTTCAGAATTTGATGATCTGGCATCTTCATCTACATGTGCAACTCTAGCCTAGCCTTCATTTCTCCTATCTTTTCTGCCTTGGCACTGAGGACATTCAAATTCTCTATGACCTTCTTCTCCACAGTGAAAACATGTTCCACGGAAGCCACCTCTTCTAGATCCTTGTCCTCTTCCTCTTCCTCTTTGATCTCTATTATTCTGATCCTGGAAGTGATTAGAATTATTTCCTCGCTGATTTTGACTGTTGCTGGCCTCATCCTTCTTTTTCAAATCTTCATTTTGGCCACCATATGACCGTCCACCGCGACCCCTTCCGTTTTGTCTGCTCTGAAACTTCTTGTTTAGCATTTCCTCTACTTTTAGGGCAAACTAGTATGCCTCTTCAATACTGTTCATTCGAACTAGATTCAGCTCCTCCTGAAGGCTTGGCCTTAACGCATTAAGGTATCGGGCAACTTTCTCCTTATCAGCTTCTGCATGGCTTGTTCTGATGAGAAGTCGATAGAACTCCTTTGTATACTCCTGAACATATCTTTCTACTTGCTTCAAACTTTGCATTTTCTTCAGTAGGTCAAGCTCCTAATCAATAGGGATGAACTGTCACTTCAATTTATCTACCATCCGATCCCATCTCGTGATTTTCTCCTTTCCCCTTCTATTTCGCTCCAACTGAATCTCTTGCCACCATATCTTCGCATGACCTTTTAGTCTGGCCTTCGCAAATTTGACCCTATCAGGATCCTCAACATCTTCATACTCAAAGTATTCCTCACATTCATTGATCCAGTCGATCAATTCTTCTGGGTTAAAATATCCAAAAAATGTAGGAACCTCAATCTTAGGTCTTTTCCCAATCTTAGAAATGGCCCCAAAAAGTCTTTTTTCCTCTTGGTTCACAATTTTGACTTCTCCTTCTTGATATTCTTCTTCAACTTCATCCTCGCTTTCATTTCTGACATTAAGATTCATTCCTCTACGAATCTCTTCTTGCAATACTCGCACTTGTCTCTGCAGTGTCCTAACCTTAGGTGTTATAACACCAGCTCTTCCGCCACGTTCCCTTCGTGGAGACATTTTTACGATGCGCGCTGAAACCCTAACCACGGTCCTGTTGCAAACTGTCTCACAGTCGGCGATCTATTTACACACTCAGGTACTCCTGCTCTGATACCACTTGATGAAGGGTGCTTCCCTTAATACCACAAACACATAACAAAAATAGAGAAACAACAACAATATGCAAGAACAGAAAATTGGCTTCTTATTATCTCCACAAATGTGGAATTACAAACTTTCAGAATTACAATATTCAAAGCCACATGGGCATTCCCTTACAATATTTTGTAGGACAAAGCCTCGAACTATTACCCAGATCTACTACTCAGATCTATTTTGAACTGCCTAAGACAATAATACAGCCTTCCTTATATAGGCAATTTTCCACCGCCTGGGAAGGTTCCAGAATTTTAGCCAATAAGGCCAACCAAACTTAGAATTATTTTATTTTATATTTTATTACATCATAGTCGACTCAAGATAACTTTTGAAACTCGAACAGAAATTTTGAAAAAAATTATTGAATATAAAATGACCCAACTTTCGAAGACCATAAGTCATCACCAGTTGACCCGATCGGCTATTATAACCCCATTTTGAAAATGCCACGAAGTGCTCTAGAGGCTTGACTCACGCAACCGCCTGTCACCCAATCTTTTGACCTCATCCGGGGCCTCTAAAGCCTTCAAAACTGAGTTCAAAGTTTCTGTACCCTGTTGCCAATACCGAAAATCTTCAATATCTTCCAATATACACTTGATCTGGCAATGAAACTTTACTGGCAGACTTATATGACCAAAATGAACCTCCAAGAAAGAAATTAGATCATTCTGAGCACATACGAAAATTACCAAAAATAGTAACCTTCCATAAATAGCAGCTGAAAATAAAATAGCCCTTATTGAATATAAAAAGAGAATTTTTTATTTTTTTTTGGGTGATGCAAGATTGCTCTTACACCGAGGATGCTCCTGCATCAGACACCTAGGGTAATTTGGGAAGTGACCCTGTCACGACTCAGGTGTGCAGAGGAAAACCAAGATGGCTAACCTCCTCCTTTGTCAGCCATGATGAATCTTCAACAGGTCATTCTTTTCACTTGACCAGATATTCTTCATATGTCCTGTTCCTTGTGCTTCTGCCAACATGACTGGCCAGTATATCTTCGATCTCCTTAGTGTCTGAACTAGTTGCTAGAATACTCCACTGTGCTGCTGTGATCTCATCTTCAACACCTCCTTCATGATAATCTATCATATCTGAAATGTTAAACACTGGTGAAATATTTAGCTCAGTAGGCAATTCTACCTCATATGCATTTCCTGAATCATGCTTCTTCAATATCTTACATGGTCCAAACTTCTTCATTTTTAGCTTGTTATATGTACCAACCGAAAATCGCTCCTTCCGCAAATGAACCATGACTCCATCACCAATCTAAAATTCGTTATACCTTCATTTCTCATCTGCCTTAGCCTTATACTACGCATTCATCTTGGTAATATGCTTCCTCACCTCCTAATGGATGTTCTTCAAGTGTTCTACAAAATCCTCAGCTTCAGCACTACTTATTTCTCCTTTATCTATCATTTTCAATTCAGATACATTTCTTAGACTACTTCCATATACAATTTGGAATGGTGATTTACCAGTGCTCCTATTAACAGAATTATTGTATGCAAATTCTACCTGTGTTAAAATCAAATCACATCCTGTTGGCTTATCTCCAACCAAACATCTCAGAAAATTTCTCAAACTCCTATTCACCACCTCTGTCTGTCCATTAGTCTGTGGATGATGTGATGAACTGAACTCAAATCTATCTTCAACTTCTTCCACAATGTACGCTAGAAATATCCAACAAACTTAGTGTCCCGATCTGAAACTATGGTCTTTGGCAAACCATGTAGTCTCACCACTTTTCTGAAAAACAATTCTGCTACATGAATAGCATCATTAGTTTTCTTGCAGGGAATGAAATGTGCCATCTTTAAAAATCTGTCAACTACTACAAAAATTGAATCATGTCCCCGCTGTGTCCTCGGTAAAATAAGAACAAAGTCCATACTGATATCCTCCCAAAGCTTCTCTGGTATAGGTAATGGTTGATACAACCCTGTATTCTGCTTCACTCTTTTCGCCATCTGACAGACTCTACAACTCTGTACAAACTTCTTCACATCTTGCTACAACTGTGGCCAATAATAATTCTCACTAACCAAACCAAGGGTTTTATCAGGACTAAAATGTCCAACCAATCCTTCGCTATGCTTCTACTTGATGAGATTCTCCCTCATAGAACTTCATGAAATGCACAACTGACTCCCTCTGAATAGCATATCATCCTGAATGATGAAATCTAACTATTTCATCCTGTCTAGAGTAACAGGTTCTGTACAAGCTTTCCAAGCTTCACCAAAATCAGGATCCTCTGGATACAAATTTTTGAGTTCATTGAACCCAACCACTTCAATCTACATTTCTGTCAGCAATAGTTTCCTTCTACTAAGAGCATCTGCAACCCTATTAGACTTTCCACTCATGTTTTTCAAAACAAATGTATAACTCTGCAAAAACTCAACCCATTTCAAATACCTTTGATTCAATTTTCCTTGACTATTCAAATATTGCAAAGCTTGATAATCAGTATACAAAACAAACTCCTTAGGAAGTAGATAATGTCTCCACTTCTTTAATACCTGAACTATAGCATGAAATTCCTGATTATAAACATAATATTTCCTCTTGGCATCATTTAACTTCTCACTGAAATAAGCAACAGGTTTACCTTCTTGGCTCATAATAGCTCCTATTGCAGTACCACTAGCATCACAATCTACTTGAAACATCTTATTAAAATCTAGAAGTCTTAAAATAGGTTGTTCTGTAACTTTTTGTTTCAACAATTGAAAACTCTTTTCTGCCCCATTAGTCCACTTAAACTCTTTTCTATCCCCTCTCATTGTTTCAGTCAAGGGTCCATAAATACTGCTAAAATTTTTGATAAAATTTCTGTAAAAGCTAACTAGACCATGAAAAGATCTTACCTCAGTAGCACTCCTTGGAGTAGGCCATTCAAGGATAGCCTGTACCTTCTCTGGGTCCATTTTTAGACCTTCTCCTGAAACTATAAACCCCAAATACACCAACTCTTTCTTCATAAAACTGCACTTCTTCAAATTAATCAATAATTTCTCTTCTCTCAACTTCTCAAATACCATACAAATATGCATCATATGTTCATCCAATGTGTTACTAAAGATCAAAATATCATCTACATAAACAATGACAAACTTACCCAGAAATTCTTTCAGAACTTCGTTCATGAGCCACATGAAAGTGCTTGGTGCATTGGTTAGCCCAAAAGGCATGACTAACCACTCATATAGTCCTTCCTTTGTCTTGAAGGCAGTTTTCCATTCATCTCCTTCTCTGATCCAGATCTGATGATATCCACTCTTCAGATCTATCTTTGAGAAATACACAGCTCCACTCAAACAGTCCATAATATCATCCATTCCTGACAATGGAAACATGTACTTGATTATGATCTTGTTTATTGCCCTAGAATCTGTACACATCCTCCATTCTCTATTCTTCTTTGATGCTAATACCGCTGGTACAGCACAGGGACTTAGACTCTCACGGATCAATCCTTTCTGTAGTAGTTCATGTACTTGTCTGTTCAACTCCTCGCTTTCTGCAGGTGTCATTCTGTGTGCTGCCTTATTCGGCAAACTCACTCCTGGAATCAAGTCCATCTGATGACTGATCTTCCTGACTCATGGTAATCCATCAGGCACTTTATCAGATACAATATCCTGAAACTCATTCAACAAATTTGCAACTTTTACAGGAACATCTTCTACTTCCTCTTTACCAACTTTTAGAATTAAAGCAAAACATACATGCTCATGCCTCATACCATCTAGGAAATTTCTTCCATCAACAAAAGTTATCCTTGCATTACCACATACTTTTTTTTTAGTCTCCTTCAATGGTTTTAGCTTATGTCGCACTCCATCCTTTGTCAGGGAATAGGTATTCGCACGACCATCATGTACAGCACATTTGTCAAATTGCCATGGCCTACCCAACAACATATGACATGCATCCATAGATATGATATCACACAATACCTCATCTTGGTATCCGCCAATCTTGAACTTCACCAGGCATTGTTCATTGACCATGACCTTGTGGTCATCCTGTACCCAGGAAATCCAATATGGATGTGGGTGTTTATGTCTCTTGAGCTTCAACTTTGTCACCATCTATTCTAACACCAAATTTTTAGTGCTTCCACTATCAATAATTACATCATAACATTTACCTTCACACTAGCACCTGGTGCAAAGTAGGCTCCTCCTTTGCTTAGGTTCATTCTCACCACTCAACAGGACTCTTCTGTTAATCAACATTTCTCCTCTTTCAGCATCTTCAGAATTTGATGATCTGGCATCTTCATCTACATGTGCAACTCTAGCCTAGCCTTTATTTTTTCTGTTTGTTCTGCCTTGGCGCTAAAGACATTCAAATGCCCTATGACCTTCTTCTCCACAGTGAAAACATGTTCCACGGAAGCCACCTCTTCCAGATCCTTGTCCTCTTCCTCTTCCTCTCTGATCTCTATTATTCTGATCCTGGAAGTGATTGGAATTATTTCCTCACTGATTTTGACTATTACTGGCCTCATCCTTCTTTTTCAGATCTTCATTTCAGCCATCATATGACTGTCCACCACATCGTCCACCGTGACCTATTCCGTTTTGTCTACTCTCAAACTTCTTGTTCAGCTTTTCCTCTACTTTTAGGGAAAACTGGTATGCCTCTTCAATACTATTCATTCGAACCAGATTCAGCTCCTCCTGAATGCTTGGCCTTAACCCATTAAGGTATCGGGCAGCTTTCTCCTTATCAACTTCTGCATGGCCTGTTCTGATGAGAAGTCGATAGAACTCCTCTGTATACTCCTGAACAGATCTTCCTCCTTGCTTCAAACTCTACATTTTCTTCAGTAGGTCAAGCTCATAATCAATAGGGATGAACTGTCGCTTCAATTTATCCACCATCCGATCCCATCTCGTGATTTTTTCCTTTCCCCTTCTATTTCGCTCCAACTGAATCTCTTGCCACCATATTTTCTCATGACCTTTCAGTCTGGCCTTCACAAATTTGACCCTATCAGGATCCTCAACATCTTCATACTCAAAGTAATTCTCACATTCATTGATCCAGTCGATCAATTCTTCTGGGTTAAGATTTCTAAAAAATGTAGGAACCTCAATCTTAGGTCTTTTCCCAATCTTAGAAATGGCCCGAAAAATTCTTTCTTCCTCTTGGTTCACAATTTCAACTTCTCCTTCTTGATATTCTTCTTCAGCTTCATCCTCGCTTTCATTTCTGACATTAAGATTCATTCTTCTACGAATCTCTTCTTGCAATGCTCGCACTTGTCTCTGCAGTGCCCCAACTTCAGGTGTTATAACACCAGCTCTTCCGCCACGTTCCCTTCGTGGAGGTATTTTGGCGATGCATGCTGAACCCTAACCACGGTCCTTGTGCAAACTGCCTCACAGTCGGTGATCTGTTTACACACTCAGGAACTCCTGCTCTGATACCACTTGATGAAGGGTGCTCCCCTTAATACCACAAACACATAACAGAAATAGAGAAACAACAACAATATGCAAGAACAGAAAATTGGCTTCTTATTATCTCCACAAATGTGGAATTATAAACTTTCAGAATTACAATATGTAAAGCCACATGGGCATTCCCTTACAATATTTTGTAGGACAAAGCCTCGAACTATTACCCAAATCTACTACTCAGAACTATTCTGAACTGCCTAAGACAATAATACAGCCTTCCTTATATAGGCAATTTTCCACCGCCTGGGAAGGTTCCAGAATTTTAGCCAATAAGGCCAACCAAACTTAGAATTATTTTATTTTACATTTTATTACATCATAGTCGACTCAAGATAACTTTTGAAACTCGAACAGAAATTTTGAAGAAAATTATTGAATATAAAATGACCCAACTTTCGAAGACCATAAGTCATCACCAGTTGACCCGATCGGCTATTATAACCCCATTTTGAAAATGCCACGAAGCGCTCTAGAGGCTTGACTCACGCAACCGCCCGTCACCCAATTTTTTGACCTCATCCGGGGCCTCTAAAGCCTTCAAAAATGAGTTCAAAGTTTCTGTACCCTGTTGCCAATACCGAAAATCTTCAATATCTTCCAATATACACTTGATTTGGCAATGAAACTTTACTGGTAGACTTATATGACCAAAATGAACCTCCAAGAAAGAAATCAGATCATTCTGAGCACATACGAAAATTACCAAAAATAGTAACCTTCCATAAGTAGCAGCTCAAAACAAAATAGCCCTTATTGAATATAAAAATAGAAATTTTTATTTTTTTTAGGGTGATGCAAGATTGCTCTTACACCCCGCATCAGACACCCAGGGTAATTTGGGAAGTGACCCTGTCACGACTCAGGTGTGCAGAGGAAAACCAAGACGGCTAACCTCCTCCTTTGTCAGCCATGATGAATCTTCAACAGGTCATCTTTTCCACTTGACCAGATATTCTTCATATGTCTTGTTCGTTGTGCTTCTGCCAACATGACTATCCAGTACATCTTCGATCTTCTTAGTGTCTGAACTAGTTGCTGGAATACTCCACTATGCTGCTGTGATCTCATCTTCAACACCTCCTTCATGATACTCTGTCAGATCTAAAATGTTAAACACTGGTGAAATATTTAGCTCAGTAGACAATTCTACCTCATATGCATTTCCTGAATCATGTTTCTTCATTTTCAGCTTGTTATATGTACCAATCAAAAATCGCTCCTTCCGCAAATGAACCATGACTTCATCACCAACCTAAAATTCCTTATACCTTCATTTCTCATATGCCTTAGCCTTATACTGTGCATTCATCTTGGTAATATGCTTCCTCACCTCCTCATGGATGTTCTTCAAGTGTTCTGCAAAATCCTCAGCTTCAGCACTACTTATTTCTCCTTTTTCTATCTTTCTCAATTCAAATGCAATTCTTGGACTGCTTCCATATACAATCTCAAATGGTGATTTACCAGTGCTCCTATTGACAGAATTATTGTATGCAAATTTTGCCTGTGGTAAAATCAAATCCCATCCTGTTGGCTTATCTCCAACCAAACATCTCAACAAATTTTTCAAACTCCTATTCACAACCTCTGTCTGTCCATCAGTCTGTGGATGATGTGATGAACTGAACTTCAAATCTATCTTCAACTTCTTCCATAATGTACGCTAGAAATATCCAACAAACTTAGTGTCCCGATCTGAAACTATGGTCTTTGGAAAACCATGTAGTCTCATCACTTCTCTGAAAAATAATTCTGCTACATGAACAGCATCATTAATCTTCTTGCAGGGAATGAAATGTGCCATCTTTGAAAATCTGTCAACTACTACAAAAATTGAATCATATCCCCGCTGTGTCCTCGGTAAACCAAGAACAAAGTCCATACTGATATCCGCCCAAGGCTTCTCTGGTATAGGTAATGACTGATACAACCCTGTATTCTGCTTCACTCCTTTCGCCATCTGACAGACTCTGCAACTCTGTACAAACTTCTTCACATCTTGCTGCAACTGTGGCCAATAATAATTCTCACTAACCAAACCAAGGGTTTTATCATGACCAAAATATCCAGCCAATCCTCCGCTATGCTTCTCCTTGATGAGATTCTCCCTCATAGAACTTAGTGGAATGCAAAACTGACTCCCTCTGAATAGCATATCATCTTGGATGATGAAATCCAATCATTTCGTCCTGTCTAGAGTAGCAAGTTCTGTACAAGCTTTCCAAGCTTCACCAAAATCAGGATCCTCTGGATACAAATTCTTGAGTTCCTTGAACCCGACCACTTCAATCTGCATTTCTGTCAGCAATAGTTTCCTTCTACTAAGAGCATCTACAACCCTATTAGAGTTTCCACTCCTGTCTTTCAAAACAAATGTATAACTCTGCAAAAACTCAACCCATTTCAAATACCTTTGATTCAATTTTCCTTGACTATTCAAATATTGCAAAGCTTAATGATCGGTATACAAAACAAAATCCTTAAGAAGTAGATAATGTCTCCACTTCTTTAATGCCTGAACTATAACATAAAATTTCTGATCATAAACAGAATATTTTCTCTTGGCATCATTTAACTTCTCACTGAAATAAGCAACAGGTTTACCTTCTTGGCTCATAACAGCTCCTATTGCAGTACCACTAGCATCACAATCTACTTGAAACACCTTATTAAAATCTAAAAGTGTTAAAATAGATTGTTCTGTAACTTTTTGTTTCAACAATTGAAAACTTTTTTCTGCCCCATTAGTCCACTTAAACTTTTTTCTATCCCTTCTCATTGTTTCAGTCAAGGGTCCACAAATACTACTAAAATTTCTAATAAACTTTCTGTAAAAGCTAGCTAGACCATGACAAGATCTTACCTCAGTAGCACTCCTTGGAGTAGGCCATTCAACGATAGCTTGTACCTTCTTTGGATCTATTTTTAGACGTTCTCCTGAAACTACAAACCCCAAATACACCAACTCTTTCTTCACAAAACTGCACTTCTTCAAATTAATCAACAATTTCTCTTCTCTCAACTTCTCAAATACCATACAAATATGCATCATATGCTCATCCAATTTCTTACTAAAGATCAAAATATCATCTAAGTAAACAATGACAAACTTACCCAGAAATTCTTTTAGAACTTCATTTATGAGCCGCATGAAAGTGCTCGGTGCATTGGTTAGCCCAAAAGGAATGACTAACCACTCATATAGTCCTTCCTTTGTCTTGAAGGCAGTCTTCCATTCATCTCCTTCTCTGATCCAAATCTGATGATATCCACTCTTCAGATCTATCTTTGAGAAAAAAATAGCTACACTCAAATAGTCCATAATATCATCCATTCATGGCAATGGAAACCTGTACTTGATTGTGATCTTGTTTATTGCCCTAGAATCTATACACATCCTCCATTCTCTATTCTTCTTTGGTGCTAATACCGCTAGTACAGCACAGGGACTCAGACTCTCACGGATCAATCTTTTTTATAGCAGTTCATGTATTTGTCTGTTCAACTCCTCACTTTCTGCAGGTGTCATTCTATGTGCTGGCTTATTCGGAAAACTTGCTCTTGGAATCAAGTCCATCTGATGACTGATCTTCCTGACTGGTGGTAATCCATCAGGCACATTATCAGATACAATATCCTGAAACTCATTCAACAAATCTGCAACTTCTACAAGAACATCTTCTACTTCCTCTTTACCAGCTTTTGGAATTAAAGCAAAACATACATGCTCATGCCTCATACCATCTAGAAAATTTTTTCCATCAAAAAAAGTTATCCTTGCATTACCACATACCTTTTCTTTAGTCTCCTTCAATGGTTTTAGCTTATGTCACACTCCATCCTTTGTCAAGGAATAGGTATTCGCATGACCATCATGTACAGCACATCTATCAAACTATCATGGCCTACCCAACAACATATGACATGCATCCATAGATATGATATCACACAATACCTCATCTTGGTATCCACCAATCTTAAACTTCACCAGGAATTGTTCATTGACCATGACCTTGTGGTCATCCTGTACCCAGGCAATCCGATATAGATGTGGGTGTTTCTGTCTCTTGAGCTTCAACTTTGTCACCATCTCTTCTGACACCAAATTGTCAGTGCTTCCACTATCAATAATCACATCACAACATTTACCTTCACACTTGCACCTGGTGCGAAATAGGCTCCTCCTTTGCTCAGGTTCATTCTCACCACTCAACAGGACTCTTCTGTTAATCAACGTTTCTCCTCTTTCAGCATCTTCAGAATTTGATGATCTGACATCTTCATCTACATGTGCAACTCTAGCCTGGCCTTCATTTCTCCTATCTGTTCTACCTTAGTGTTGAGGACATTCAAATGCCCTATGACCTTCTTCTCCACAGTGAAAACATGTTCCACGGAAGCCACCTCTTCCAGATCCTTGTCCTCTTCCTCTTCCTCTCTGATCTCTATTATTCTGATCTTGGAAGTGATTGAAATTATTTCCTCGCTGATTTTGACTATTACTGGCCTCATCCTTCTTTTTCGAATCTTCATTTCGGCCACCATATGACCGTCCACCAAATCGTCCACCGTGACCTCTTCTATTTTGTCTACTCTCAAACTTCTTGTTCAGCTTTTCCTCTACTTTTAGGGCAAACTGATATGCCTCTTCAATACTGTTCATTCGAACTAGATTCAGCTCCTCCTGAATGCTTGGCCTTAACCCACTAAGGTATCGGGCAACTTTCTCCTTATCAGCTTCTGCATGGCCTGTTCTGATGAGAAGTCGATAGAACTCCTCTGTATACTCCTGAACAGATCTTCCTACTTGCTTCAAACTCTGCATTTTCTTAAGTAGGTCAAGCTCATAATCAACAGGGATGAACTGTCGCTTCAATTTGTCCATCATCCGATCCCATCACTAGTACAAAAACCACAATATGTGACTACATGACTAAAACTTTTAGTCTTGTGACTAAAACTAATCAAATAATACTAATTTTTTGCACTTCACATGTATAAATGACTAAATAAATGACCAATTTGATTATATGGTAAAATCATAAAGTTAGACTAATAAAAATGATTAAATAAATGGCCAAATGAATGATTGAGTAATTAGTGACTAAGTATTAGTCATCCAAATGAAAAAGATTATATATATTGTTATTTTCGTTTGATTTTTTTAAGGGAATAAATATTGTTTCGTATTCAAATGATTAAATACTTACAAAGAATTTAATTGATCATATTTTTGTTATGTTTAATATATTTAATGCTAAATAATAAGAATTTGTTTAGTATTGAATATACAAAATATAATGTACTAAATCTTATGTATTTAGTATTTAATAAATTAAAGAATGTACTAAATATTAAATAATATTGGACTAAATTCACTTTTATTTAATAATATATATTATATTATAATTATGATTCACATCTAATAGACAAATATGAATTACATAAACAATATAATATATATTATAAAATAAAAAGTTAATAATCTTTGTAGAATAGATATGTGTAGTTTTTTAATAGTTTTTCCATCCAAATTTGTGCTATCCACCTCTTATTACAGTGAAATTATTGAAGTGAATTAATTGGTGAGACAACAATATACCTTATTCATTAGATGCAATTAGTGAGAATTACAACTCATGAAACATAGGTCAATGAGTTTGACTCAAAAGCTATACAGTTGAGCCCTAAAATGTGAAGTTTGATGGATATTATGGTGTGGCAAAGGCTTATAAAATGTGAATTGAATTTAGGTAAATGATTGTTAAGTCAAGAATATGATATGTTGCCATCCTTACCTCATACCACTAGTCAAAAGTAAAATTCACCTTTAATAATTAAACAAATTCATAAAATGTTAAATGCTAACTATTTATCTTTTATGTACATATAGATTATACCATATATATAATTTCCAACTACATAACCTATACATCCCATTTTGATGCAATTAGTAATTTTTATTATTATTATTTATGATATTATTTTTTACTCTATTTTCCCACTCCAAAGAAACATACTTTAAAAAAAAAATTTGGGGGCGGGAAAGAGTAAAATAACGAATGGCCATTATGCGCATATGATGCACCCAAGTGAAGGTATGGTTGCTCATTGAAGGCCCTGTGATTGATGCCAGTAATAGCAATGGATGATGTTGTAGGCATAACTACAGCCACAGCCACAACCTGCAACGCCCTAGGTGGAGCCACAACCTCAGGCTTAACAATACGCACAATGATACCCATAGCAGCATTCACCACATTAGATGTCACATGACCCTACATCTAAAGAGAAGATAAGATTTCTCTTGGTTGAAGATTCGTAGTTCTTGATGGATGAAACTTCTTTGCACAATTTCTTTAATGACATCGCTAAAGAGGCATGTATTCATAGGTTTTGGCTTACTTTTTCTAAACTATTTTTTTAATTTTGGAATCAATTTATATTGTTAGGGTTTGATGCGATATATATGTTGGAATTAGTAATAGATAGTATGATCTAGAGATAGATGAATGGATTAAAAATATGGATTCCATGTTTGTGTTTCCCCAAGGAGAAGTGCTTGCAAATTTGTTCTTGTATTTTTCAGGAAGGTGGGCACTATTAGAGATGCTTTTTCACTCGTAGTAGTCATCCATGCTTGCCAACTCTTCTATAGGAGAATTTATGTGTTTAGACTAAGATCTGAGAATTTTGGGTTCTGGCACAGGTGCCTTGGAATGACAACACATTTCAGCATTTTGGGGTAATTGATTCAATTTCAGAGGGTAAATACTTCTTTTATAGCCTCTATGTTTGTTTTTCTCTATGCTGCAGATTATGAAAGTAACAGGAGAGTTTCCAGACTGTAAAGTCGGATAAAATATCTATACATTTGGGGACTAAATTTTAGAATGGATGATAGCTATTTTTAAAATCCCTCCCTTTTATCATACACCATCACAACTTGTGTGTCATTAGAGAGGTTATTTTGAAAAAAACAAGAACAAATGTAAGAAAATAGTTTACATTTTTGGGCCAAGAATACAACTTCTCTGTTCCAACTAAAGGATCCTCTACATAAGATGCCTTATTAGAAAAACCTTAAATAGTTTATGTCAATAGTATTCAAATGGAATATAAACTCTGAGGCCTCTATTTGCATAATGAGCTTGTCAACATGTATCCTAAGTGAGGGAGAGAGTAAGTACCATGTTCGTCCTTTCATGTTTCTCGTTGCAACTCAAAAGTGTTCATGCACCTTATGCTCAATAATTTTTTGTTATTTTGCTTCTTATGCTTCTTACGTATTAAATATTTTATTTTGCCTCCATGATTGATGGCCCATTTAAATGCAATATTTAGATGAAGATAGGCACTGGTAGGATGATAAGAGGTCAGAGGAAGGAGCTATTACCAGCAAGGATACAATTTAGTTATTGTGCAAACACTTTGCATGCCTCCACCCCTAATGCTTAGTAATGATCACTAGGAAAGTTGGTAAGAGATGATTAATTAGAAAGTTTAATTTCTAATGAAATTGCAGTTAATAAAGCCACTATTAGCATATTTCTATAATGTTACAGTCTAATTATGGCAGTGTTGTTTTTACCAACGAGCTTAAAAGTTTCAAATCCCTTCGGGATGCTATTATTGAGTGTATATGTTAGAGAAGAGATCCCTTTTTGTGACCTCACCAATTCATAGCTGTAGGTCAGAGGCATTAGCCCCTCTTCAATAAAGAAATCACACCTACTAGAAATAATTTAATAATCTTTTCTGATCTGTTATCAAATTATAGAGTTTAACTGTAAATACGATCGATATCCCACCTCATATATGCAATCGATCATAGACCAGATTCATTATAAAGGCTTCCTGGCTTGTAAAATTACTAATATTTTGACACTAAAACTAGGTTTAAAAATAGATAAACAAACTGAAATGACAAAATTTATATTTTGTATTTGTAAACAACCATGAGCTAATCAATCATAATTTATCATCAAGTTTGATACCCAAAGTTGGGCATGCTGAGTAATAAGAACAGACATTTTTTTTAACTTACCTTGGTCTATGATCTGTTCACCTTCTAAGGGTGCATAACATTAAGCTAGTATCAATTATAGAAGATGTCGATGAAATTAAAGTCATATGCATTACAATTGATATGAGGATTTGTCATATTTACAAATTTTAGGGCCAAATTTGGCAGCCACTGTTGCCTCCTACACATTTGAATTTTGATAGCAATATTACTATATATTTGTAGTTTATATTTTTTTATATTTTGAATATAATATGTATGTGCTTTGACAATGAATGTTTCTGCAATGATAAATCACTTTCCCAAATCATTCTAAATATATCAAGCTTCTACAATATCCATGATGAATGTTTTATCAATGTTATGTTATGCGTATTTGAAATTTCTCTATATTTTAAAAATTCCTTTTTTTTAACAGCCATTACATAAAAATGGCCCAAAGCTATTCCCTTTTGGAAATTCAATGGATCATAGCTAATATTAAATAGATAAGAGACTTGATTTGTATTTAAAGTACATGTTCATAGTCTGGGTAGTTGAGAGAACTGACTGCACCATCTATAACAAAGGAGAGGAATTTAGTCAAGTCTTAAGAAGAGCATACCTCTTAGTTTGATGCGTTGAAGCTCCAAGAATTAGAAATGAAGCTTTCAAAGCACCTACCTCATCAACCAAACCTTTCTCAACACTAGAGTGAACGAGCACCTTTGCTTCAACCTTTACCTGCCATCAAATTGTAGTAGGAAAAATTGTAAATCTGATATTGTGCAAAAGTTTAGTTTAAAGAGAAGGTGATTAGCTATATACCTGTTTGGCCTGGCATAAGTCTGTGAATACCCCTAAAAGATTTATAGTAAATAGATTTTCCTTATCTATCTTGTTCTGTGTTGAGTCGAGCTTCTTGTCATCCTTCAGAAATGCACATTTGCTAAAACAAACAGACCTAAAAGGAACATTTAAGTTATGTCAAACTAATGTTTCTATTATAGTAGGTATAGGAAAATTATAGAGAAGATTGCACTTTGTATAGATAGTCTCATCTTTTTGCAACAAATCCATTATTCTTGGAATGATAACCAATTCAGGTTCTTCATCCTCAAAGTTATGTATCGTCTGAAAGTATTCAGAATAAAATAGTTGTAATAGACTCTCCTCTAGCTATGCCCCAGCTGTAGAGATTAAAAACCAAGCTAGATTTGGTAGAGATGAAAGTTAATGATAGCTCAAAAAATTTATTGCTATTGATTCTATGAAAATGCAATTAATAATCTTTGCAAATCCAGGGTAAACAATAAACAGGGCAATAACATATTAGCGCTTCTTGGGGTAGTTTCTGCTGGAGTACCGTTATATTTGTAGCAGTAGTTATAATGATGCAACAGGGGTCTCAAGCATAGAGGATGGTGGAAAATGCAATAGAAACTCTATCAAACTAAAGGGTGCAATACACAGATCATTTACTTGTCAATGGATTGTATTTGTAATAACAATTTTAATTAAAAATTGCAAGCAGAATTTAGAAAAGCCAATATTTCAGCCATTACAAAATGGTAAACCTCAGTATTTCAAATCATTAAAGAATGCTAAACCTCAAAAATTCAAAAGTCTTTAAAGAATGCTAGGTTTTACCGAGTACATGAAGGGTTAGCACAGTGTCTCTTGGTCGAGCTGCTACACTAATAGCCCATGACAATAGTTCTCTGCTCTCTTCTTCCTCTAACATAGATATTCCAACTACTATTACCCACATCCTTTACCAAAACAACCTTTCCTCTTCATCAACCCCTGTCAAATATTACAGTCTTCCATAATTTTAAGTAGCCAACTTTGGCACCAAATGGGCTATTGCTCTAGGAATTCTAACAAGCACTTCATGACTGCCAAGGAGTTCCATAAGATCCTCTTGAACCTGAGGCTCTGAACATTTTTTTTGTTCATTATTTTCATTGACATTTTTAGGGATTTTTTTGATGGTTTTAACTTCAATTTTGTATTGAAGGCAAGTGGACAGAGTTATTCAACTCATAAGCTCTAGATTATAAATGCCCAAGATTGTAATGGATAGTTCTAATTTAGATTTCAGAGATGATTTAGTTGATAAGATACCCTTTGTTCTTAACACTAAGCCTAAAAACATGGATGTTATCCTCCTCATTTCTCTGGTTTATTGAGAATTAACATACCAGCCTTCTTCTCCATACCTGAACTATTATGTTGAAGAGTGCATTGTTGAATCTATTTAAAAATCCCTAAATAGAGCAACCTATGTCAATTCAATTCTTCCCTAGGCATTGGTAGATAGTAGTAACCCATGAAGATGATGGTAGATAGTATAGTAGCTTTGTTGGCTGCTCTCTATCACAAATATATTTCCTATCACTAATATATTAACAATAATGTTATGGTTCAAATATGTATGTTATTAGTAATATGTTAACAGGTCACTGTTTTATAAAACATACTATGATTTCTTATTTGGATAATTAGAGAATCATCTCTTATTTTCTCTTCTTCCGAATGAAGACTAGTAAATCTAATGCTTTTTAAATGCTTGGTGGCAGCTAAGCTTATCGTGCAATATGATACTTTGAGACATAAGCAACTCAACATACATTCTATTTTCTAAGGAGTTTGTGCCCCCTTTGTTAATCAGTAAGTTTCTCTAGCACACTTTCTACACGTCTATTCATTTTTTCCATTATGAATTTTGTATAGGATACTATGTTCTGTTAAGTGATTATCTTTCATTTTACTGCATTTGATTACAAAAAATTTCTCTGTTCTGAAAAAATATTATCTTTGACAATGTGCTATATTACTTAACGCTTATTGCATTTCTAAAGACATACTATGATTTTTTGTCTGGATAATTGGACATACTGTGATTCTAAAAACATTTTGCCACATACCCTAAAAAAAAGACAATATGTGGCTCATGTGGATAAAGCTAGCTTGAACTACACACAAAAGAGATTGTTTTTTGTATTCTTACATCATACATGTACTTTGTACTATTATTAATCTTTCTACTTACATTATCATAATAAAAATGTTGTTCTCATTTGTAATTATACAAATCCTTTGATAGAATTTTGTCCACTGTACACTTTGTTTAGTAAGTTGTATATGATGGAAAATCTGACTTAAATCCTTTGACAGAATGTTTCCTGCTGTAAACTTTTCTTAGTAAGCTATTTTTAATTCAATTTGATCATGGATGGAAAATCTAACTTACATCTGATCCCATCATAATAAAATGTTGTTCTCATCTGTAATTATACAAATCCTTTGACAGAATTCTTCCTGTTGTACACTTTGTTTAGTAAGTTGTATATGGATGCTGTTAATTAAATTTCATCTCATACATAACTATTTCACAATATGCCTAACAGAAATATCTGATATCATACATAAAGAGTACATGAACTGTTTGAAACTCTACCTCAATAACATAATTGTGACGTGTGTAGATGTGAATGGCTTAATACCTTCACCTATCATTTGATGAAACCATTTGGTGCCAAATTGAGCTAATCCTTTCTTACTGCAGGCATAAATAAGAGTATTAAAAATCTTACAATTAAGATCACAATCTGAATCACTGTTTATCTCTTCTAAAAGTTTCTCAACTGTATTCCATTCCCCTCTCATGCTTAGCAACCTGAAGGCAATATTGTAAGCAGGTAAATTTCCTTTTTCTTTGTTATTCTATCTCATCCAATTAAATAGTTTTAGTGACTTTTCCTGATCTTCGATTTCTAGTGTCTTGAGAACAGTATTGCAATGCTTAGAACAACATTCTGCTGCAATAGTTTTAAGTACATTTTCTATTTCTTCAACATTATTGGTAGACACGAGTGCTCCATAAAGGACGGGATTTATTTGGTCTGGCATACTGTTCAACCTCATTTCTGAAAATCTTATCTTGGAATATTTTCCTCCTCCTGTGAGATTTTCTTCCATTTTCACCTATGAAGTCATTTTGCAATTGTTTATGAAGCAAATCACTGTGATTTCTTATAGCATACTATATCACAGATGCTCTAGAAATACCAAATTCATCCACTGTAGTTTGTGCCAAATTTAGGGAGTCCTCTTGCAACACAATATCCAGTAAATCATCCTCTTTTGGATAAGACTCATTTATAGCGTGGGGTATTATGACTTTATTATTCCTACCAACTTGACATTTCTTTGGATAGTTGCATGCCCTGAAAATATGAATAGATTCACCTAGTATTGAATCTGAAATGCTTAATCTCAAAATTTTAGATTGTTCCTCTTGTAGAGAATTCTGAAAATTGAACCTCTTGTAGAGAACTCTAAAAATTGTTCCTCTTGTAGAGAACTCTAGATTTTGGGGGTTTTTCAACAATTTCAGTACTTAGCCAAATTTTAGGAATCAGTGCGCCCTCAACAAAGCTATCTCCCACAACTTATGTTGATATTCTATGACCAAATTAAAGTTGGAACAACAATTTCCTAAAGGTTTGAACTTGTTTCATCATAAATCCTTTGGTTTCAATTACATATTCCCAAAAAAATTAGCCTATTTCTCACCAAAATAAATCATCCACTCACTACCATAATCAAATTTCTCCTTTCATTGCACCAATTCTAATCTCCACTCGCAAGAGCTTGAACCTTACCACTCAAAAATTTGAAACTCAAGTTGAGAAATGGAAACAAAAACTATAATCTTGATGCCCAAAACTTAGAAATTTGGGTGGAGAGTGCACCATTGCCACACACATCAACAGGCTTTAGACATATTGAGCCAAGGTGCATAATCCCACATAGTATGTGGCTCTTCTAGTTCTAGGACTACACACTCTAGGACATCTACCTTCCTAGAGATATTAAAATATATATGGGAGAATCCCACAATGAGACAAGTCATCAATATATGTTTAATAAGTTTGTTTATATATATATATATATATATATATATATATATATATATATATATATATATATGTATGTATGTATGTATGTATGTATGTATGTATGTATGTATGTATGTATGTATGTATGTATGTATGTATGTATGTATGTATACACATTTCCTCATGTATCCACATCCAAAAAAAAAAAAAAATCTCCACATCCCGCATCTGTTTCTGAATCTGCTTCTAAATCCGCACCTAAATCAGCTACTTAGTAATATATTGAAATTTTTCATCAAAGAAGTGGCTATTAAGAATGGTCACCACACAATGACTTCACACAATGACTTTACAAATAGAATCATTTCTCCATACAAAGGATAAATCAGTTGTTGAGTCTATTATGGATGCTTGGATAACAAGGAAACTACTAATTTCTTAGTTCCCATAGCTCTCTGTCTGGAACATGAATAGAGGTTGTTGTCATAGGTTGCTAGGTTATACTTACATATATTAGTAGAATTCACTACTAAGGTGAGTTCGAGCTATAAAATGTCCACAAGATTGAATTTATCTAGCCCTAGTGGCAAGAACATCATGACTGTCACTAATTGTGGAAAGCATCATCAACTGATGATTAAGCTTCATTCCTTGTTTTGACATGGGAAAGGTTAAACAATTATTGCTATATATGTCATGGAAGCTTCTTTACATTTCCTTGAAACTTCCTCTTACATTTGAATTGGTGAAGTAGTCCTCATTAGAGAATTATTGGCTTAATGTGTGCTATCTACCAACAATGATTTGCTTAATAGTTCTATGCAACTTGTAATCCTTTCTATTTCCACATGATTGACCTTGCTCCTAAAATATTTCTCATTTTCTCTTTGATGTTGTAGGGACATGTTGACTAAGTGATGACAAAACAAAACAAAATTCTCATTTTAATCTATCAAAGCTTTGTGAAAATTACCATTTATAATATGATCTGCCTCAATTAAGTTAGCTTTCTTTTATAGAATTGCCACAATCTAATTACCACCTTAAATCTCTTATCTCAGATAATTAGTTCATTGCCATACTATTGAAGTGCATTTTTTTTGTACACAGATTAGGAGTATTTATGATATTTTGAAAGAATTTATATTTCTTCACTTTTATTCACAGCTACTTTTGTCCATGAAACTCCAAGAAAAATAATGGTGAACTCTGAGTTCCTGCCAAGTATTCAATGTGTCTTGGTGAAATTGGGTACAAAAGGCTTGTGAAGGCTTGTTAAACACTTGTTTAGTTATGTTATAAAATTAGTTAACCTCTCGAGTGTCAACATAGTGACTACTCCGCAGCTTCATAAGATTGACCAACAATGGATTCATCTATGCTACTATATTGAATATCATTGTAATTTCATAACAGTGCCTTGTATTGGAACATCACTGCATCTTTAGTCTTTGCAACACATTTCCATCTCTTTTGATTAAGTGATCTACTATCATTCATCTTTATAACAGCCATCACATCTTTGGGAATCATCATAACAACCATCACATCTTTAATAGTTTTCATCTATTCTTCAGATAGTTTACCAGAATCTATGATTTTGTACTTTATTCACCTTACCTATAGCTGAACATGGGACAAAAAGAAAAAAACTGGCTTGACTTATAGGTTGTGGAGTTGACTGAACCAAATATTTCAAACAATTAATAAGGACCCACACCATCTTCTTCAATTCACAAAAATGCTCACAAGGATTTGTTCTGAATCATTTACTAACATTCTATTGTCTGTTCTTGCAGTGAGTATTGATTTAGTTGGTCCTTGTCACATTAAGATATGCCTAATTTTAAGTACATACAGATTTTATTTCACGTACATAGTCATTTGAATTGTGAAGGCAAGATATCACTTAAAGGGATTAGCTATAATTTATGTCTAATATAAGTTACGTTTTGAAGTCAAGATATCACTTAAAGGGATTAGCTATGTTTGATGATATTTTATATATCTTACAGTTTAATTCATGGGTTGAAAGGTGAGACTGCTACTTGACATTGCATTCTTTCTGCTATTTGGAATTGATTTAAGGTTTTTCTGACTTCAATATCACATTTAAGTTTTTAACTATAGGCAACAAGTCCTTTCGATGAAGGTAATTATTGTAGAACATTGCTTGTGTGGTGAGTTTCCATTGTAATATAGAATTCACATGCAATGCCATCATTGCAAGAATAACACATATTTCTACTTTCAAAATTTGAGTTTTTGTGGACTTAGTTCTACTAAGTGCTCTTGTACTTTTTTCTTGTTAAATGCTTGTCTGGGAGTCTACAAATATTATATTCTACAATCTAGAAGCTATGTTAAGGATAGTTGAAAGAAATTTACCCCTTATCTCTATAGATTTGTGGCTTAGAATTGATCAAGGATGACTACTACTTGGGAGGATCATGAAAAACTATGAGTGCACACTGTTAGATCAAACTAGATCAACAATCACCATGCATCATACCTGCCAAGCTAGCCCATTAATGAGCGCATAGTCAAAATAGGACTACCAAATAAATAAAAGATACATGTGCAACAGTAAGGTCTTAGGTTAAATATGTAGACTTTAGATGATCATGGACACAAACCAAAAGACTTGGGAAGGAAGCAAAGAATGAATATTCGGATGAGAACAAGATGGTTCTATTGCTAGATTTTTTTGACTAGGTTTTGACCAAATTATCTTCAATCTAAGCAACAAACAAAAAGGCTAAAATATCAACCAGAGATATTTTTTAATAGCATGTAACCAGCGATGATATTTTTTATTTGCATAGACTATTTATAGTCTGCTTAGGGCTTGAGGTTGATCAAGTTGCTAAGCATTTATGAAGGATTTTACCTTTCTTTTATAAGAAGAATAATTTGTTTGAATTCATTAGGGAGAATCATATATGTGATCTCAGCTTTTAGTGTCTTATTTTAATTTAGCATCCATATTTTCATGAAGGTGTTTCTATTCAATGATGTGCATTTTGTATTCCCCTTTGCACTCTTCCACTTGATCTTTTTACCTTGTGAATAGTATTATGTTCATCTTTTGCAGTTGGAGGCATTCAAGAAAACACTTATGCAATCACTTCAAGAGGATGAAACACATGTATGTTTGAAGTTTTCTCTGAATATCCAAGTACAATAATCTAATGGCAAGTGCTATGCACTATGGGTGATTTGTTTTCTGTTTTCCAATTGCAAGGATTAGCAACAGATGGTTGCATCTTCAGTTGTGAAATTAATGTCCTGAGGATTAGAAAATGCAAGTGGAATTGTTTTATTTGATTTTCTTTGTGGATTGTGTCTGCAGTAGTCAGAGACACTAGAAAGCACCATAAGTACACAAGCATCAAAATCTTCTTTTAGTTCATCTGTAAGAGGTATGTGTTAGATTCATAGAGTTAATTTTTCTGACCATTTTGAATTGTTTCATTTTCCCAATGATATTAATCTGACAGTGTTTACATGTCTCCTGCTAACTTTCTAACGTATAGGATCTGTTTAAACATGGCCCTTAGTTGGGTTAAATAAATAAAATTGCTTATTCATAATTAAAAAATGTTACATTTTGAATTCTTAAAATATGGGAAGGAAACTTAACACTAGCAAACTAATTTATGTTGGTGCGGAAGCAACAATTAATGGCATGCTATCAAATTTGGTAGGAAGTGAAACAATGGAAACATGAAGTTTGATTACAGAAGAGGAGCATCATGTAGAGTACAATGGTGTGTGGATATTTTAAATATGTGGTGGCATGAAGTATGAGATGATTTGTTTAAAACTAGTTCACTATTCAAGTTCATCCTCATTCTATTAACAATTATTCTATATATGGGCTTGCAGGTTCTAGGTACAGTGAAAAGAAATTTTCTTTTACTCCCTATCTCACACCACAAAGAACTCCAATAGGAACACCAAATACAAAATATGCTGCAGGTTCACCAAAAATATCTCATGTAAGGTCTCCAAGATGACATTTTACTTCTGGGTCTCCCACTAAGTGACAAAATGAAAGCATAAATTCCTCATTGTTGCCACCAATTTACCATGCAATAGCACCAAATTCACCTCCTCACAAAAGATCAATTCCAGGTACTTTGAAGTTATCAGATAAATTCATAAGTGAAGCACTGAACTGTTAGCTTGTAAAATAATACTCACTTGCCACATGGTGATCCTTTCTTACTTCCACAAAATTTAGAAATATTTTGTATGCCTTCTCATGAAAATTTCTTTAATTCAACACGTACTCCATGAGTTGATGGAAAAGATTTCTTCTGCCAGGCTTGGCTTGTAAACATGCAATGTGCAACATGCTCAAGTTTTGTTTTTTTTGTTCATTTTGTTAAATAATCAAATTGAATTTCAAAAGATAAATGTGGATTGACACTTTTCAGATGGTTGTGATAAAATAATGAATCTTTATTGTCATTTCTCAGGAATTGATTATCATTAGAACAATTCAGTGCATTTCTTGCAAATATCAAAGAGCTTAATGCTCATCAGCAAACTAGAGAGGTATGTATTATGTTTGTGTTTGGTTAGTAATAGATGTTTAGAAATAGATTTCTTGTATTTATTGGGAACACTTTAAAACCAAATAAATCATCTAGAAATAACTTAGATCAGCAGTCTATTGAATGTATGATCAGCACCATATTGCAGGAGAACTTAGGGTATCATATCCTATAATTACAGCATCTATCATATCTGCAATTTGCACTTCCAAGTTGTAAAGTTGGAAGCACCCTCTAGACAGTCACTCTAGTCAAGTTTGCAGTTTGTGGAACACACTGAAACCAAAAAAATCAACTGGGGATAACTTAGATTAGTAGTCTATTTTAGTGTAGATAAAAAAATCATCACATGAGTGGTTAGGGCATCTCATCCTACAATCTTATAGATCTCTTATTCATTTCAATCATCAAAGCAAGGGCACCACACTTGCTGAAATCTGCTAACAAATCCTTAACATCTAGCAATAGTCTACACATTTTAGATCATTGTGCTTTATACTATGTTAAGTTTTCTTACAACAACATGCACATTTTCTACTGGAAAAAAATCCTTACTGCAAAGTGGCCTTTTCAAAAATTCCAATTCAAATAAGTAGATTTGTCATTTGAAGGAAGGAAGCCGCAAGCCACAATATTTTAGTTGAAAACACACAAGATATAGCATGTTCACAACCATCAAAAAATGTGGCCACACAACTTGAAAAGAGTATGATATTTTCTTCAATGTTTATACAATACAATTGTTGTACAGATATCAACATCATCTGAAGTAAATTGTTTCTGGTTTGTACAGCTATCAATAAAAGCTCTTTCATCCGTAATTATCTTCCATTTCTATGACGGCTTACATTGGCAATTCAAGCTCATTGAACTTGATTGCAATATTTTCCTTAGTGTTTATACAATACAATTGTTGTACAGATATCAACATCATCTGAAGTAAATTGTTTCCAGTTTATATAGCTATCAACAAAAGCTCTTTCATATGTAATTATCTTCCAATTTTGTGGTGGCTTGGATGCCATGGCTGATCAAGTCGCAATGGTATTCCTTCATAGTAATTATAAAGCAAAAGTTACTTCAATATCAATTTCATCAGCTCTAAGTTGTTCCTTACCCTATGTTTAGCCTTTGATTTCTTTGTTGTATGAAGTATTTTTTCAGTATCTGATGGCTATACATTTAAGCATAGATATAAAAAAATCAAAATCTATCTTCTTATCTGCTTTTCTCAGATTAATCATCTTTGCATATTTGCTGCAACATTGGTTTCAGCCAAGACAACATGTATCAACACTCTAATCGGCGAACTCTTGTGTTGTTTACATCAAAAGTGCTAGTTTTAGAAATATTCATTAATACTTATACTATTTTGGTTATATTAACATCCATGTTGAATATACTTGATTAAGGTCATTTTTAGATTAAATTGTAAGGTTTTTATACTCCTATTGTGTAGGTTGTGATGAATATTCTTCAAAGGGTACTAGCTCAGTGGAAGAGCACCTACATTACAAGTAGGAAGATGGTGGTTCGATTCCATCGTACCTTAATATTACTACATCAATGACTAAATATAGGACTAAACAATGATTAAATGTATGACTAAATTAATGTCAAAAAATATAATAAATGTAATGATTAAATATATGACTAAATATATGATTATAATGATTGAATAAATGGATATCATGACTAAATGAATGACCAATTAACAACTCAATTGACTAACTTAATGAGTAAAAATACTACCAAATTGATTAAATAAATGAGTATAATGATTAAATAAATGACTATAAAGACTAAATAAATGACCAATTAATAACAACAAATGACTAAATTAATGAGTAAAAATACTACCAAACTGATCATTCAACACAGCCAACATATGACTAAAATCTGTTTAGTCACAAATTTGGTGGTGTTATAATTGACTGGCAATAAACTATTAATGGTCATGTGATCAAAATTAGTCATCTATATGCAATTTTCAGTAGTTTTTTTAGTCTAATTTTGCTATTTTTGTACTAGTGCATCTCGTGATTTTCTCCTTTCCCCTTCTATTTCGCTCCAACTGAATCTCTTGCCACCATATCTTCGCATGACCTTTCAGTCTAGCCTTCTCAAATTTAACCCTATCAGGATCCTCAACATCTTCATACTCAAAGTATTCCTCACATTTATTGATCTAGTCGATCAATTCTTCTGGGTTAAGATTTCTAGAAAATGTAGGAACCTCAATCTTAGGTCTTTTACCAATCTTAGAAATGGCCTGAAAAAGTCTTTCTTCCTCCTGGTTCACAATTTCGACTTCTCCTTCTTGATATTCTTCTTTAGCTTCATCTTCGCTTTCATTTCTGACATTAAGATTCATTCCTCTATGAATCTCTTCTTGCAATGCTCGCACTTGTCTCTGCAGTGCCCTAACCTCAGGTGTTATAACACCAGCTCTTCCGCCACGTTCTCTTTGTGGAGGCATTTTTGCGATGCGCGCTGAAACCCTAACCACGGTCCTGGTGCCAACTGCCTCACAGTTGGCGATCTGTTTACACACTCAGGAACTCCTGCTCTGATACCACTTGATGAAGGGTGCTCCCCTTAATACCGCAAACACATAACAGAAATAAAGAAACAACAACAATATGCAAGAACAAAAAATTGGCTTCTTATTATCTCCACAAATGTGGAATTACAAACTTTCAGAATTACAATATGCAAAGCCACATGGGCATTCCCTTACAATATTCTGTAGGACAAAGCCTCAAACTATTACCCAAATCTACTACCCAGAACTATTCTGAACTCCTAAGACAATAATACAGCCTTCCTTATATAGGCAATTTTCCACCGCCTGGGAAGGTTCCAAAATTTTAGCCAATGAGGCCGACCAAACTTAGAATTATTTTATTTTACATTTTATTACATCATAGTCAGCTCAAGATAACCTTTGAAACCCGAACAGAAATTTTGAAGAAAATTATTAAATATAAAATGGCCCAACTTCCGAAGACCATAAGTCATCACCAGTTGACCCGATCGGCTATTATAGCCCCATTTCAGAAATGCCACGAAGCGCTCTACAGGCTTGACCCGTGCAAGCACCCGTCACCCAATTTTTTGACCTCATCCGGGGCATCTAAAGCCTTCAAAACTGAGTTCAAAGTTTCTGTACCCTGCTGCCAATACCGAAAATCTTCAATATCTTCCAATATACACTTGATCTAGCAATGAAACTTTACTGGCAGACTTATATGACCAAAATGAACCTCCAAGAAAGAAATCAGATCATTCTGAGCACATACAAAAATTACCAAAAATAGTAACCTTCCATAAATAGCAGCTCAAAACAAAATAGCCCTTATTGAATATAAAAACAATTTTTTTTTTTTTTTTTTTGGTGATGCAAGATTGCTCTTACACCCAAGATGCTCCTGCATCAGACACCCAGGGTAATTTGGGAAGTGACCCTATCACGACTTAGGTGTGCACAGGAAAACCAAGACGGCTAACCTCCTCCTTTGTCAGCCATGATGAATCTTCAACAGGTCATCCTTTCCACTTGACCAGATATTTTTCATATGTCCTATTCCTTGTGCTTCTGCCAACATGACTGTCCAGTATATCTTTGATCTCCTTAGTGTCTGAACTAGTTGCTGGAATACTCCACTGTGCTGTTGTGATCTCATCTTCAACACCTCCTTCATGATACTCTGTCAGATCTGAAATGTTAAACACTGGTGAAATATTTAGCTCAGTAGGCAATTCTACCTCATATGCATTTCCTGAATCATGTTTCTTCAATATCTTACATGGTCCAAACTTCTTTATTGTCAGCTTGTTATATGTACCAACTTGAAATCGCTCCTTCTGCAAATGAACCATGACTTCATCACCAACCTGAAATTCTGTATACCTTCATTTCTCATCTGCCTTAGCCTTATACTGTGCATTCATCTTGGTAATATGCTTCCTCACCTCCTCATGGATGTTCTTCAAGTGTTCTGCAAAATCCTCAACTTCAGCACTACTTATTTCTCCTTTATCTATCTTTCTCAATTCAGATGCATTTCTTGGACTACTTCCATATACAATCTGGAAATGGTGATTTACCAGTGCTCCTATTGACAGAATTATTGTATGCACATTCTACCTATGGTAAAATCAAATCCCATCCTGTTGGCTTATCTCCAACCAAACATCTCAACAAATTTCCCAAACTCCTATTCACCACCTCTGTCTATCCATCAGTCTGTGGATGATGTGATGAACTGAACTTCAAATCTGTCTTCAACTTCTTCCACAATGTACGCCAAAAATATCCAACAAACTTAGTGTCCCGATCTGAAACTATGGTCTTTGGCAAACCATGTAGTCTCACCACTTCTCTGAAAAACAATTCTGCTACATGAACAGCATCATTAGTCTTCTTGCAGGGAATGAAATGTGCCATCTTTTAAAATCTGTCAACTACTACAAAAATTGAATCATGTCCCCGCTGTGTTCTCGGTAAACCAAGAATAAAGTCCATACTGATATCCTCCCAAGGCTTCTCTGGTATAGGTAATGGCTGATACAACCCTATATTCTGCTTCACTCCTTTCACCATCTGACAGACTCTGCAACTCTGTACAAACTTCTTCACATCTTGCTGCAACTGTGGCCAATAATAATTCTCACTAACCAAACCAAGGGTTTTATCACGACCAAAATGTCCAGCCAATCCTCCGCTATGCTTCTCCTTGATGAGATTCTCCCTCATAGAACTTCGTGGAATGCACAACTAACTCCCTCTGAATAGCATATCATCCTGGATGATGAAATCCAACCATTTCATCCTGTCTAGAGTAACAGCTTCTGTACAAGCTTTCCAAGCTTCACCAAAATCAGGATCCTCTGGATATAAATTCTTGAGTTCTTTGAACCCAACCACTTCAATCTGTATTTCTGTCAGTAATAGTTTCCTTCTACTAAGAGCATCTGCAACCCTATTAGAGCTTCCACTCCTGTGTTTCAAAATAAATGTATAACTCTGCAAAAACTCAACCCATTTCAAATGCTTTTGATTCAATTTTTCTTGACTATTCAAATATTGCAAAGCTTGATGATCAGTATACAAAACAAACTCCTTAGGAAGTAGATAATGTCTCCACTTTTTTAATGCCTGAACTATAGCATAAAATTCCTGATCATAAACAGAATATTTCCTCTTGGCATCATTTAACTTCTCACTAAAATAAGCAACAGGTTTACCTTCTTGGCTCATAACAGCTCCTATTGCAGTACCATTAGCATCACAATCTACTTGAAACACCTTATTAAAATCTGAAAGTGTTAAAATAGGTTGTTCTGTAACTTTTTGTTTCAATAATTGAAAACTCTTTTCTGCCCCATTAGTCCACTTAAACTCTTTTCTATCCCCTCTCATTGTTTCAGTCAAGGGTCCACAAATACTGCTAAAATTTCTGATAAACTTTCTGTAAAAGCTAGCTAGACCATGAAAAGATCTTACCTCAGTAGCACTCCTTGGAGTAGGCCATTCAAGGATAGCCTGTACCTTCTCTGGGTCCATTTTTAGACCTTCTCCTGAAACTACAAACCCCAAATACACCAACTCTTTCTTCACAAAACTGCACTTCTTCAAATTAATCAACAATTTCTCTTCTCTCAACTTCTCAAATACCATATGAATATGCATCATATGCTCATCCAATGTCTTACTAAAGATCAAAATATCATCTAGGTAAACAATGACAAACTTACCCAAAAATTCTTTCAGAACTTCATTCATGAGCCGCATGAAAGTGCTCAGTGCATTGGTTAGCCCAAAAGGCATGACTAACCACTCATATAGTCCTTCATTTATCTTGAAGGTAGTCTTCCATTCATCTCCTTCTCTGATTTGAATCTGATGATATCCACTCTTCAGATCTATCTTTGAGAAATACATAGCTCCACTCAAACAGTCCATAATATCATCCATTCGTGGCAATTGAAACCTGTACTTGATTGTGATCTTGTTTATTGCCCTAAAATCTGTACACATCCTCCATTCTCCATTCTTCTTTGGTGCTAATACCGCTGGTACAGCACAGGGACTTAGACTCTCACGGATCAATCCTTTTTGTAGCAGTTCATGTACTTGTCTATTCAACTCCTCACTTTCTGCAGGTGTCATTCTGTGTGCTGCCTTATTCAGCAAACTCACTCCTGGGATCAAGTCCATCTGATGACTGATATTCCTGACTGGTGGTAATCCATCAGGCACGTTATCGGATACAATATCCTAAAACTCATTCAATAAATCTGCAACTTCTACAGGAACATCTTCTACTTCCTCTTTACCAACATTTGGAATTAAAGTAAAACATACATGCTCATGTCTCATACCATCTAGGAAATTTCTTCCATCAAAAAAAGTTATCCTTGCATTACCACATACCTTTTCTTCAGTCTCCTTCAATGGTTTTAGCTTATGTCGCACTCCATCCTTTGTCAGGGAATAGGTATTCGCACGACCATCATGTACAGCACATCTATCAAACTGCCATGGCCTACCCAACAACATATGACATGCATCCATAGATATGATATCACACAATACCTCATCTTGGTATCTGCCAATCTTGAACTTCACCAGGCATTGTTCATTGACCATGACCTTGTGGTCATCCTGTACCCAGGCAATCCGATATGGATGTGGGTGTTTCTATCTCTTGAGCTTCAACTTTGTCACCATCTCTTCTGACACCAAATTGTCAGTGCTTCCACTATCAATAATCACATCACAACATTTACCTTCACACTTGCACCTGGTGTGAAATAGGCTCCTCCTTTGCTCAGGTTCATTCTCACCACTCAACAGGACTCTTCTGTTAATTAACGTTTCTCCTCTTTTAGCATCTTCAGAATTTGATGATCTGGCATCTTCATCTACATGTGCAACTCTAGCCTGGCCTTCATTTCTCTTGTCTGTTCTGCCTTGGTGCTGAGGACATTCAAATGCCTTATGACCTTCTTCTCCACAGTGAAAACATGTTCCACGGAAGCCACCTCTTCCAGATCCTTGTCCTCTTCCTCTTCCTCTCTGATCTCTATTATTCTAATCCTGGAAGTGATTGGAATTATTTCTTTACTGATTTTGACTGTTACTGGCCTCATCCTTCTTTTTCGGATCTTCATTTTGGCCACCATATGACCCTCCACCAGATCGTCCACCGCGACCTCTTCCGTTTTGTCTGCTCTCAAACTTCTTGTTCAGCTTTTCCTCTACTTTTAGGGAAAACTGGTATGCCTCTTCAATACTGTTCATTCGAACCAGATTCAGCTCCTCCTAAATGCTTGGCCTTAACCCATTAAGGTATCAGGCAACTTTCTCCTTATCAGCTTCTGCGTGGCCTGTTCTGATGAGAAGTCGATAGAACTCCTCTGTATACTCCTGAACAGATCTTCCTGCTTGCTTCAAACTCTACATTTTCTTCAGTAGGTCAAGCTCATAATCAATAGGGATGAACTGTCACTTCAATTTATCCACCATTCGATCCCATCTCGTGATTTTCTCCTTTCCCCTTCTATTTCGCTCCAACTGAATCTCTTGCCACCATATCTTCGTATGACCTTTCAGTCTGGCCTTCGCAAATTTGACCCTATCAGGATCCTCAACATCTTCATACTCAAAGTATTCCTCACATTCATTGATCCAGTCGATCAATTCTTCTGGGTTAAGATTTCTAGAAAATGTAGGAACCTCAATCTTAGGTCTTTTCCCAATCTTAGAAATGGCCCGAAAAAGTCTTTCTTCCTCCTGGTTCACAATTTCAACTTCTCCTTCTTGATATTCTTCTTCAGCTTCATCCTCGCTTTCATTTCTGACATTAAGATTCATTCCTCTATGAATCTCTTCTTGCAATGCTTGCACTTGTCTCTGCAGTGCCCTAACCTCAGGTGTTATAACACCAGCTCTTCCGCCACGTTCCCTTCATGGAGGCATTTTTGCGATGCGCGCTGAAACCCTAACTACGGTCCTAGTGCAAACTGCCTCACAGTCAGTGATCTGTTTACACACTCAAGAACTCCTGCTCTGATACCACTTGATGAAGGGTGCTCCCCTTAATACCACAAACACATAATAGAAATAGAGAAACAACAACAATATGCAAGAATAGAAAATTGGCTTCTTATTATCTCCACAAATGTGAAATTACAAACTTTCAGAATTACAATATGCAAAGCCACATGGGCATTCCCTTACAATATTCTGTAGGACAAAGCCTCGAACTATTACCCAAATCTACTACCCAGAACTATTCTGAACTACCTAAGACAATAATACAGCCTTCCTTATATAGGCAATTTTCCACCGCCTGGGAAGGTTCCAAAATTTTAGCCAATAAGGCTGACCAAACTTAAAATTATTTTATTTTACATTTTATTACATCATAGTCGACTCAAGATAACCTTTGGAAATGCCACGAAGCGCTCTACAGGCTTGACCCACGCAAGTGCCCGTCACCTAATTTTTTGACCTCATCCAGGGCCTCTAAAGCCTTCAAAACTGAGTTCAAAGTTTCTGTACCCTGCTGCCAATACCGAAAATCTTCAATATCTTCCAATATACACTTGATCTGGCAATGAAACTTTACTGGCAGACTTATATGACCAAAATGAACCTCCAAGAAAGAATTCAGATCATTCTGAGCACATACGAAAATTACCAAAAATAGTAACCTTCCATAAATAGCAGCTCAAAACAAAATAGCCCTTATTGAATATAAAAATAGAAAATTTTTTTTTTTTTTGGGTGATGCAAGATTGCTCTTACACCCAGGATGCTCCTGCATCAAATTGACAATCTTTTTACTCTCATAGGTTACTCCGAGTGTGAGGGAGAGCCCACAAGAATCTTTTGTATCTTTGTTGACCCAGCCCACTATTCCAAAGGAGGGATCACCATATGTAAGTTTTAATTTTAGTTCAAATCATGTCCTATTTTGTAGATTTATTACTCTATGTTGCACCACTCTACTAATCTCATTATTGCAAATATATATTTATAGGTCAGAGTTGGTATTGTTGGCATGGTCCCTTCGCTACCAAGGACTTATGCTAGGACACTTGATCATGGTAGGTGATCGAGAGGCCAAGTACATATATTTGTATTCAGTTATAATTTTAATTAAATTAGTGTTTGAATTATGAATTATATATGTGTGTGTGTGTGTGTGTGTGTGTACAAATCATTTAAATAAGCAATCTAACTTGGGTTTGAACTCATTTTTGATGTAGGATCAATCAGAGCCTAACACTTCTTCAAAAAGGCTACATTTTGATGATCCCCCTACGACATAGGATGTAGTTTTAGTTTTGTGGTCATTTAGAGATGCCACTTGGCACATTTTGAGATGGCATATATGCCACATTATACACCTTGAAACATTGATTTTGTAGACATTTTGAAATGGCATGTGCCATATTTGTATATGGAAATACTATTGATGCATTTGATACTTTCTATATATAGAACATGTTCATTTTTATGTTATATTTGCTCCATCTTTTGTATACATAATTATTATTCATGTTTATGGAATTGAATGGTGAAGTTATATCTTGACTATTATTATCATTATGATTTAAATTATATCTTGTTGAAGTTACATTTGTTTTTCTTTACTCTAGAATACCCTATTCATAGAGCTTATTATGTTTGATGTTTAACTTCTATAGATTTTTTGTGTTCTTATGTTTTATATCATTATATATACTCACTTGAGCCACTTAGTACTATATTGTTTCAATACTATGTATATACTCACTGTCTATATAACTCATCATATTAGGGTTTACTAAATGCACAGAGAAATGTAGCACTTGTGTTGTTAGGTCACTTGGGTCGAGAGTGGTCACGAGCATTCTAGTGACTCCATGGGTGGAATGGGGTTGTCATTGGTGTTTACCCGACCAACTAGAGCTGATGGAGTAGACGGTTCGATGCAATGTCAGACGGTTTGAAAGATACGCTACTGAGCTACTTTCAACTGACCCTCACTACAAGTTTTGGCATCAACTGAGATTGTCTTTCCAAATGCAAACAAAGTCAAATCGCCCAAAACCAACAAAGGTTATTGTAGACCTCAGAAACATGATCCTGTACCCCTTGATGATTTTTTGATACCTCTCACGAGGTCTGAGATACGAGCCCCGGAAGATCATTGCCCAATCGTGCTTAGTGCACCTTGGGGTCACTTGGGTTGAGCGTGGTCGTGAGCGTTCCAGTGACTCCATGGGTGGAATGGGGTTGTCATTGGCATTTACCCGGCCAATCAAAGTTGATGGAGTAGATGGTTTGATGCTAGGTCGGACAGTTTGAAAGATACGCTATTGAGCCACTTTCAACTGACCCTCATTGCAAGTTTTGGCATTAACTGAGATTGTCTTGCCTAATGCAAAAGAATTTGAATCGTCCAAAACTAAGAGATATTATTTTAGACCTCAAAAATGTGATCCTATAGCACCTAACGGTTTGTTGATACCTCTCACGAGATCCAAGATATGAGCCCCAGAAGATCGCTGCCCAATCATGCTTAGTACACGTTGGGGTCACTTGGGTCAAGCATGGTCACGAGCATTCTAGGACTCCATGGGTAGAATGCGGTTGTCATTGGCATTTACCTGGCCAACCAGAGCTAATGGAGAAAATGGTTCGATGCCAGGTTAGACGGTTTGAAAGATATGCTGCTGAGCCGATTTCAATTGACTCTCACTACAAGTTTTGGCATCGACTGAGATCATCTTGCCAAATGCAAATAAAGTTGAATCGCCAAAAATTGAGAGAGGTTATTATAGATCTTAGAAACATAATCCCATAGCCCCTAACAGTTTGTTGATACCTCTCACGAGGTCTGAGATACAAGCCCCGAAAGATTGCTGCCCAATTGTGCTTAGTGCACCTTGGGGTCACTTGGGTCAAGCGTGGTCGTGAGCATTCTGATGACTCCATGGGTGGAACAGGGTTGTCATTAGCATTTACCCCACCAATCGGAGCCAATGGAGTAGACGGTTCAATGCCAGGTTAGACGGTTTGAAAGATATGCTACTGAGCCGCTTTCAACTAACCCTCACTGCAAGTTTTGGCATCGACTGAGATCATCTTGCCAAATGCAAATGAAGTCGAATCGCCCAAAATTGAGAGAGGTTATTGTAGACCTCAGAAACATGATCTCATAGCTCTTGATGGTTTGTCAATACCTCTCACGAGGTCTAAGATACAAGCCCTGGAAGATCACTGTGCAATCGTGCTTAGTGCACCTTGGGGTTACTTGGGTCAAGCGTGGTCGCGAGAATTCCAGTGACTCCATGGGTGGAACAGGGTTGTCATTGGTGTTTACCCAACCAACTGAAGTTGATGGAGTAGATAGTTCGATGCCAGGTCAGATGGTTTGAAAGATACACTACTGAGCCACTTTCAACTGACCCTCACTGCAAAGTTTTGTCATCGATTGAGATCATCTTGCCAAATGCAAACGAAGTTGAATCACCCAAAATTGAGAGAGGCTATTATAGACCTCAAAAAAAAATCTTGTAGCACTTGACAGTTTTTTGATACCTCTCACGAGGTCCGAGATATGATCCTTGGAAGATAACTGCCCAATCATGCTTAGCCCACCTTGGGGTCACTTGGGTCAAGCATGGTTGCGAGTATTCTGGTGACTCCATGGGAAAAGCAAGGTTCTCATTGGTGTTTACCTATCCAACCAAAGCTGACTGAGTAGATGGTTTGATGCTAGGTCGAATGGTTTGAAAGATAAGCGGTTGACCCGCTTTCAATTGACCCTCACTACAAGTTTTGGCATCGACTGAGATCGTCTTGCCAAATACAAACGAAGTTGAATTGCCCAAAACTGAGAGAGGTTATTGTAGACCTCAGAAACATGATCCCATAGAACCTAACAATTTGTCAATGCCTCTCACGAGGTCTGACATATGAGCCCTAGAAGATCACTTCCCAATCATGCTTAGTGCACCTTGGGGTCACTTGGGTCGAGCATGGTCATGAGCGTTCCGGTGACTCCATGGGTGGAATGGGGTTGTCATAGGCATTTACCTAGCCAAACGGAGTTGATGGAGTAGATAGGTCGATGCCAGGTCGAATGATTTGAAAGATATGCTGCTAAGCCGCTTTTAACTGACTCTCAATGCAAGTTTTGGCATCGACTGAGATCATCTTGCCAACTGCAAACGAAGTCGAATAGCCCAAAATTAAGAGAGGTTATTGTAGACCTCAGAAAAATGATCTCGTAGCACTTGATGGTTTGTCGATACCTCTCATGAGGTCTGAGATATGATCCCCAGAATATCGCTGCCCAATCGTGCTTAGTGCACCTTGGGGTCACTTGGGTCAAGCGTGGTCGCGAGCATTCTGGTGACTCCATGAGTAGAATAGGGTTGTCATTGGTGTTTACCAGGCCAACTGAAGTTGATGGAGTAGATGATTCAATGCTAGGTTGAATGGTTTGAAAGATACGCTGCTGAGCTGCTTTCAACTAACCCTCACTACAAGTTTTGGCATCGACTGAGATCATCTTGCCAAATGAAAACAAAGTCGAATCACCTAAAATTGAGAGAGGTTATTATAGATCTCAAAAACATGATCTTGTAGCACCTAAAATTTTGTCAATACCTCTTGTGAGGTTTGAGATACGAGCCCCATCAGATCACTACCCAATCGTGTTTAGTGCACCTTGGGGTCACTTGGGTCGAGCATGGTCACAAGCATTTCGGTGACTCCATGGGTAGAACGAGGTTGTCATTGGCATGTACCCATCCAACTGGAGCTGATGGAGAAGACATTTCGATGCCAAGCCAGATGGTTTGAAAGATATGCTGCTGAGCCATTTTCAACTAACCATCACTGCAAGTTTTGGCATCAACTGAGATCGTCTTGCCAAATGCAAACAAAGTCAAATCACCCAAAAATGAGAGAGGTTATTGTAGACCTCAAAAACATGATCTTTTATCACCTGATGATTTGTCGATACCTCTCACGAGGCCTGAGATACGAGCCCCAGAAGATCACTACTAAATCATGCTTAGTGCACCTTGGGGTCACTTGGGTCAAGCGTGGTCTCGAGCATTCCGGTGACTCCATGGGTGGAAAAAGGTTTGCATTGGTTTTTAATCATCCAACTGGAGGTGATGGAGCAGACGGTTCGATGCCAGGTTGAACGGTTTGAAAGATACGCTACTAAGCCACTTTCAACTGACTGTCACTATAAGTTTTGGCATTGATTGAGATCGTCTTGCCAAATGCAAACAAAGTCGAATCATCCAAAACTAAGAGAGGTTATTGTAGACCTCAGAAACACAATCCCATAGCCCCTGATGGTTTGTTAATACATCTCATGAGGTCCGAGATACAAGCCCCGAAAGATTTTCGCCCAATCATGCTTAGTGCACCTTGGGGTCACTTGGGTTGAGCGTGGTCGCGAGCGATCTAGTGACTCTATGGGCGGGATGGGGTTGTCATTGGCATTTACAATGTCATGAAAGTTAACCACCAACTTATAGTCCACACCATTTTCAGTAATGAAAAATTTAACCGTTTTACTCTCCCATGCAAACTCATAAAGCACGTCACTTGTAGACCATAAAACACACAATGCATTATGGTACACTGGGCAGCTTGCAAGTAGCTGTATTTTACAGATTGAGTAAGTAGTCCTTGGGAACATGTCCTTGTCTGCAGTGGAAACAATTAGGTTTTCATTCTGAAACAAGAGAAGAACCAAATGGGAAAGCATGCACACTTCTTTTCTTGACCCAGTTCCATTGCAATGACTGTTACTGGTATGTTTGAAATTTGAACTATGAAACTAATCATGATTAAGCTTGTGAAATTTGAATTGTGAAGCTTATTATGTTTGAGGTTTAAATTTTATAGATTGTTTGAAATGATAAAAAATAATATCCTTAAAGCATTAGAAACAACAATCAAACATGTAAGAATTCAAACCATGCAAATGACATAAGTAAATGACATGTAAGATCCCTTCTTGGCACTATTGGCCACCCATACATGATTTTGGTCATAAGTTCTTATCAAGACTTCTAGGACATTTAACTTTTAAATCAAATTTATTTTTACAAATTGCCATTATAGGCTTCAAAAGATCTCAATTAACCATGGTGACTGTAGGTGTCTTCATAGGTGCTCCTGCACAAGTTACAATCCACATACAAAACCAAGTCTATTGACTCAAAATACAATCTAAGAAAGGTGAAATTAATGTATTGAAATTAATCTTAACAAACTTAGAAAACAATGCACTAAGTTAACTTATCACTCAGTCAAGTGTTCCTAAAGGGTCATCTCTTTGCTTCAGGGTCTCCAATATTACTTCATGATCAACAGTACTAATAGTCCAAAGTTCTTTTGTCTTTGGTCTTCCTTGATGCTTTGACAACTTGACATTTGTTGCTATAGCAAGGTGTGAATACATGAGAATAGTTTTGTGCTTCTCATAGTCTTCAAATGTGGGAATTCCATTCTTTCTAATCATGTATGTTCGCAGCCATGTTCCCGCAACAACAACTAAACCAGTAGGCTATGTGAACCCATCACCATCCGTCATCAATTGTATGAGCTTTTGTTTACTTCATACACAATGTGCTAACCAATAATCTAACCTCTCATCATTCCCCTATGGTGCAACCAATGCAAAAGTATCTCCTGGCTTCAGAAGATCTGAAAGATGGTCATTCTCAACTGAAGTGTCCATGTCATCATTTCTTATAGAGAGTGTCAAAGATAAAGGAGTTAGATACTATGGAACCCATGTATCCACCCATTCACTTGACTCACAATGATCCCAATCATACTAAAATCACATGGGGCAAAAACAAGCCAACTCTCGTGTCCAAATGGTCCATGTACTACTATTGGAGCTTCGGAATGAATGCATTTTTGAAGAGCCTTTCATTGTTTGACAATCTAATCTATCTCCTATAGTTCCCTCCTCAACCAACCAAAAGAATTTGCACATAGTAGAATCAAGAGTCCCCCCTATGACAATGCTAAAGTACACCAATCAATAATAGAATGAGCATCAAGAAGTACAGCACCCGAAATCCTCAATTGCTCCTTAACTAGAGCTCTCTTCACACACACACCTGCTCCATCATGCTCCCCTTTTCCATGCCCCGACTCAAAAAAACTCCAAATATGAGGTACACCTCTCTCCACATGCATTCTACACAACCAATAAAACATTCTGGCATTCTTAAATTGACCAGTGCAATTATCTGACCAAATGAGATGCCTATCCATAGCAATACCATTTTCCTGCAAGAAGTCAAAATAGTTCTGGAAACAATGTTGAAAAAGCTCATGAGAGTGAGACCTGTTGTCGCTCATATAAAAATGGTACTCTCTAATTATCTTTCACTCATCTTTTGTGCTATCAAGGGAATGTCTATATGTGATGTGTACAAAAATAGCAACCTGAATGGAATTGTAATATTGAGCTTGAGTCTCATTTAGGGGCTGCAATGTATAGTTCTCTGCAAAGTCTACAATGGATATAATAGTTCCAATGGGGAAAGTGTCCTTACATGTCTTGAATTGTTGATCCAACCATTGAGACCTGTGACTATGCCTTGCATACTTGTAAAAAATATTTGTCTTGAAATCTGAGATAAAATCAGCAACATTGTATTCTTTTGCAACTAACTCACATCTAGAGCCTTCACCTCCACTCTTCAATGTATATTTCACTATTTCATATACCTTTTTTTGGATGAGTGTCTTTCCAAAATTGTGTTCCAAACCCTCATGAAAAAATGTTCTAAACTTGGACAAGCCACCACATTCTGAGCACTTGGCATTTAAGCAATCTTTTTTATTAAATAAACAACCATCATCTCTATGACATAAAAATTGATCTAGAAAGTCTCTTGATGATTTCGGAAGACCACTTGCACCACAATCCTCTAGCATTTCATTAGTATGCAAAGTAGAATGAATGGACCATAATAATTCATGATGCATTGAAAACTCAACATGATATTTGCAACAACATGTATTCTGAATCTTAAGGGGTACACAATAAAATGGCTTCACGGATTCAAAAGACCTTTCTGATATTTTCAATGTTGGATGTGTCTCACAAAATTTTTTATACAACATTGTTTGACTTACCTCCACATAATGTTTAGGATGTGGAGTGTGGTCTCGATTGCCAACTCTCAACTTCAAGACATCCTTCACATTTGGTGACACTATTGAGTTAGCATCCCAAAATTATTGAATTTCATCCTTGACAACATCTATTAGCTTCTTATTGAAACGTGGAAGTCTCCCACCATAAGCCCATGTATCAATTTGAAGTGAATTATCAAGTCTTTCTCTTCTTGCAAGTGCTCTACCCAAAGTTTTACGGTCTATATTGAAGTCAACACAAGTTTGTCTCATCAAACCAGCCTTTCTCAACTGATGACTTACTAAGGAGGTTGTAATAACCCCCCGAGCAACTCTCTTGTCTTTTTCTTTGCTAGTCTTCCCAATGCTATTGAGAGCATTGAAAAGATTCTTCACAACAATGACATTTCTCTCGATTTTCTTGTTCACACGAATCTTCAATTTGACAAGTACAAGTCTCATCTTTTGCATCTTTAATAACTGCACAAAAATTTGACATTGCTCAACCAATGTCTTGTTTCCAAAAAATTGATCATAAAGTCTTGAAGCCCACAACCTAATAGTTCTATGTGACCTCTTTCCTTCCAAATTATTCATAATGTTCTCCTCAATTTCAATTAACTGTTTAGATGTTCTTGGAAGCCCCAAATTTGAAGATTGATTATCTTTATTGCAAGGGACTTTATTTAGCATATAATTTGGAGATGGGTAACATTCATGTGGTTCTTGTGCAACATTTTCATTCCCCAAGTCTACATTTTCAACCTCCACTGTACATTTTCATCATCATTCCATTCATTGTCATTCCCCAAATCTACATTTTCATTCCCCAAGTCTAAATTTTCATTCTCCATCTCTACATTTTCATCTTCACTCCATACATTGTTATTCACAAAATTAATTTCCATATTATTTTCAAATTCAACATCCTCTTCACTTACAACTACATTTACGGGGTCACCTTGATTAATGTTTAACATACCTTCTCTCCTTCTTCAGTGATTTTCCTTATCTTTTTCCCTATATGCTTGAATTTCTTCATCTGTCACCTTCCTCTTGCGTTTAGCCTTTCGACGACTACTCCTTCCCATGGTGAGACCACAAGTTGACAAAAATAAAAAAATGGGCCCCAAATCACGTTTTTGTTTTTTGTAACGCTTGAAAAAAGTATGAAATCCCGTGCTTCTCTAGTATGTGGGGACAGGGAATATTTTGGTCAAATATTACCAGTCAAAAATTGGGTACCCGATTACCAATCGGGTACCTGATATTCCCAAGCAGATGAAAAAAGGGCGGGAGCAAATGAAAAAAATTGAACTTTTACATATAAAATGGGGTATATTAATCATTGGATGTTAATCAAAAGTAAAAAATAGTAATATTTTTGAACCGATAAACAATCTTAGTCTTACTTCAAACGTACTCCTGTGTATGTGGATTCTTGGAGGTATCTACTAAACAATGTGTGGATCTGTAATGTCCCTATCTAGGACCTTACTCACTTTGCTTAAAACTCCTAATTAGAATTTGGATTTCTAATGCCTACTATGATATTATTTAAGTTTTCCTTGCTCCTTACTGATTAATATTGTAATGAATTGGTTATCCTTCTCTCTCTCTCTCTCTCTCCCCTTCAGTCTCTCTCCTACTCTCTCTCCTTCCCCTTCTCTCTCTCTCTCTCTCTCTCTCTCTCTCTCTCTCTCTCTCTCTCTCTCTCCTTCCCCTTCCCCTTCTCTCTATCTCTCCTACTCTCTCCCCTTCCCCTTCTCTCTCTCAACTACTCTATCCTCATCCTCTTCTCTCTCCTACTCTCTCTCTCTCTCTCTCTCTCTCTCTCTCTCTCCCCTTCCCCTTCTCTCTATCTCTCCTACTCTCTCCCCCTTCCCCTTCTCTCTATCTCTCCTACTCTCTCCCCCTTCCCCTTCTCTCTCTCAACTACTCTTTCCCCATTCCCTTCTCTCTCTCGTACTCTCTCCCCACCCCCCCCCTCTCTCTCTCTCTCTCTCTCCCCTTCCCCTTCTCTCTCTATCCTACTCTCTCCCCTTCCCCCTCTCTCTCTCTTCCTCCCTCTCTCTCCCTCCCATACTCATACTCTCTCTCTCTCTCTCAACCCTCGCCACCTTCTCACTCTCTCTCTTCCTCAATGGCCACCCATGAATTTTTTAAATGGCTGATTAATTTCCTTTGCTTCTTTCAATGGCCATCCATGATTTTTCTACAATCTTCCAACCTTTCATACATGGTTGTAAAATACATATTAATATATTATACATATAAAATAATATATAATATATGATATATAATGTAACATTTAATATTAATATATATTAAATAATATTTAAAATGTAAAATGTATATTATATAATATTTAATATATAATATATAATCTAACATATAGTTTTTGATATTAATATATAATTAAATAATATTAATTTAAAATGTATATTATATTATATTTAATATTAATATATACTAAATAATATTTAATGTAAAATGTATATTATATAATATTTAATATATATAATATATAATCTAATATATAGTTTTTCATATTAATATGTTAAATAATATTTAATGTAAAATATCAATTATATAATATTTAATATATAATTGATATTATATAATATTTAATATATATAATATATAGTTTTTCATATATAATATATCATATGAAGGATGGAGAAATGGGAGGGAGAAAGTGGAGGGAAAGTGAAAATTCAAAATTCTACAGTCATTTTCGGGTACCCGAAAATATTGGGTACCCGATTAGGTTTGGTATTGCTTTGTGCACCAAACCTACATGGTCAACTATTGAAATGTCTCAAAAACGTGTTTTTCCCCTGCTTCTCTGAGTTCCAGACTTCGACCATGTAGCTGACGACTTTTTTTTCACCTGAATTTGATAAAACGAAAAGGGTATCTTAAGGAGGTTATTAGCTTTCTATCGATATAATTGCTGTCAAATTTTGAATTTGGTAAGTAATTATTAGTTAGTTTCTAATTGAGTTACCTCTAAAGTGTTGATTTATATACTGATTGAAAAATGACTATAACTTTCAGACGGTATAACATTTTTGAAATTCGAAAAATGCATCACATTCTATGCTTCACCTACTATAAGAATTTTTTTTTTTTGAATTTTGTAAAGTTTTGAATGAGTTAAGGTGGCCAGACACAAGAGTTTTTTATTCTGAAAACATTGTAGCAGAAAATTCATAATTAATTTTTTTTTAAGAATAAAATTACAAAAAAATATGCGTCACATCCGAGCATGAGTCTACTTATATATAAAATCTTATCATAAAATATTATCATTTGATTATGATTAAGGTGGTCAGACATACACCTACTTCTTCTTTTTTTCCTGAATTTTTGTACTGCTGCATTGAAATCTATACTTTTCACCAATCATACTAACTTTTTTTCAAAAAAGGCCTAGTAGTTTAGAAACTAAATTCAATTTTTTACAGATTCTATTCTTACAACTTTTTGATATTAGGTTGATAGCTAGTTGAAATTTTCACGTCAAGTTGACTAACCCTGATTTGTTAATTTTTCATTGCCACTTAAGGGCATAGTTTGGCCCCTCATGATCTTGCACATACCTGCAACTCACTAATTATGATATGTTGCATTTATGATGTCAAACTACAAACATATTTTCCTTAGATGATACCTATACTGCATGTATGGCTTAATGGTTTTTGGGTATTTATCCTAACCAACTGTGTATAGAGAAATTTATGCTATGAATTCTAATAAAACAAAAATTCAACAATAATTGCTACAAGATATTATCAATGTTGTAGATTTCACTAATGACAACATATTACTATGCTATGAGTATCTTCCATTTCTATCAATAACTAATTATCTATACATGAAACAAATCTGATTAAGACTACTCAAGCTACCAATGGATAATATTAACAATGGAGTTATAGTTATATTTGAAGTGGGCCCTTGCTTGGGGTGAACTATGCTCTTTTACTCACAAGATGTTAATCAAATCTTCTAATCATTAATTTGTAGAATATAAACTAAACTGGAAAAATATCTTATTTTCAATTAAAAAATATAATACAAACAACTGGTAGAAAATCCTTGCTATTTGTTACATAAAATATTTAGAATATATATACAAGTTCTAACTATCTTTAACTAATTAGACTCTTAACAACCTCTACATGTGTCAACACGTTCTTAAACTATTGGAAGAGGTCTATTTTATTACGTCAAAAATACAACTAGAAAAGTCAATGTAATTAAACCTCCAAGAAATGAATCCCAATTATACAACTTTCCAACTATAACAAAAACAAAAACATAACATGACTTATGCAATGCCACTATCCCAATACATATCCTAACTTTCCCACTTTCCCACTATGCCACTTTCCAACCATATTCCTTATGCAATGCCACTTTCCAATACATATCCTAACTGCAGACAAAGACATGACTTATGCAATGCCACTATCTGCCAAGGCTTGAGCTATCTCTTATTTTTGTGGAAGTAATTATTACTATTGATGAGTAATTGATGATTGAAATCATGGGTTGCATGAACTAGCTCCTTGAACTGTGGCAATTAGCTATAAACTTGAAACAATCTTGGCTACAGGTGTTCGCTATCTTGTTGCATAAATAGTTTGTATATATCAACTTTTGTGCTTAAAACTTCACATATTAATATAAAGTCTCAGGGATCGAATGTAATTGTTTAAGAAAATATTTTCTGAAAAGGGAAATAAATAAAATCAATTACAATCCCATTAGGGGCTAGCATGGATGGTGAGAGATGTCATATTGGTAGAATGAGTAGCAAAGGCAGGGAGAGGCATGAATTGTTATTTTCTGTATGAGGAGGCAGTTTTAGCTAAGGATTTAATCATATGCTACGAGATCAGAGAGCAGGTCTGCAAGGCCTGAAAGATATGGGAGGACTGAACTGCTTTATTTGAGCGTATTTGACATCTTTTCTTAAACCTAACTTAGATTGTATGTATTAATTCAAACCTAGTTTATGAAAATATAGCTCCAATAATTTGATCAACAAGAACATTGTCACGATTGTCAGAGGTTTCTTTCATAATGAACAATAGAGAATCATCTATAAAATGAACAATCTATTAAAAACGAACATCTCTTACCTTAATGTAAAATCTTGACAAATGCATTCCAAATAATCTGATACACATTACATTATTATCTGTTCAATTTTTTTTATGTAATCAACTTTTTATAATATGAAAATTTTTGTACACATATACTCTCTTATGCATTTATATTTACTTAAACTTTTATCTTTTCTTACACACTTCTTACCCCTCTCCACTTGCAATCAATATGCATTATTGTATGGTTCTGTCGCTTACCACAGCATATAGGATAGCATTTTTGTATTCTTCTAGAAGATTACTACATAAATCACTGCAAGAATTCTAAAACAAGAATAGTAATTTTAGTACCGTGTTGTGTTAGCTCTCTTACAGAAGATCTCGTCCACTGAAACAGACAGCATCTTCTTCTGGTCAAGAAGAGTCAGAGTTATCATTTACGCTTTTTCTAGAAATATTCTGCAGAATCAAGATGCATCTGGGAGAACCCAAGAAAACATAAGGTCATAATTGATGCAAATTGTTTCTAGAAGTAGGGCCTTCAAAGACAAGAAAATATAACAATGTAATGCAATGAGGCTTCCAATCTATAAAAGTCACAACTACAATGAAAGTGCCCACATAGAACTAACTATTGTATTCTCCCACATAATTTGGACAGTGCTTAGAAATCTCATAACCAATGGAGAAAACACAAAGTTCAAGCTATAGTAATCCTTTGTATGAGAAGTACATTCATAAGTCATATGTCTATAGAGCTTATGTATGCTTTCACCTGCTGCTTTTACTGAGTTTCTTGAGATATCGTTTATTGTATTCTCTGGATGAATGCTGTGGAGTGATGTGGATCATTGCATTTTGCTGCGAGCTTTGGTTTACTTTGCAATTTGTTCTTTATCACAACTCGATATGGCTGTCGGTTGAATATAAAGCATACCCAGAGAGGCTCGCACTCAGGTGAACAAATAATAACCACCACCCATGCATAGTACCAGTATTATAAGATCTCTATCAGTTCAGAATTAAAGATTATGGATTAGTTTTTTATGTTTAGTATTATTTGTGTTGCAGGTATGGTGGAGAATCTGCTTCTAAGCTTCCTCCTGTGGATATAATTATCACTACAACCGACCCTTACAAGGAGCCTGCTATAATAACTGCCAATACTGTTCTTTCAGTGCTTGCATTGGATTACCCAGTAGATAAAATTGCATGTTATGTATCAGATGATGGTGGGTCGCCTATTACTTTCTATTCTCTGGTAGAAACCTTGGAATTTGCAAAAAAATGGGTGCCCTTCTGCAGGAAATTCAATATTGAGTTAAGGGTTCCATTAATGTATTTCTCGAAAACACCCATGTCATCAGAACCGAAATTTCTCCAACAATGGCAGTGTATGAAGGTATTATAATTGCTATTCAATTTTCACTAGACCTTAGAGTGTAGTATAGGACTATTTTTCAAATCTCTTGGGCCAAATTTGATGTAAAACCACTAAAAATCTAGTTACTTCGAATATAACTTGTGTAGATAAATATCCTTTTCTCTGTTTGGCTGTCTTTTTTTGTGATTTCATGTACTAGAGATTAAATCTACAAGTAAAGGATGATATATGTAAGCAGCTTTTAAAATACTTGCACTTTTTTTCAGGATGAATATGAAAGTATGAAGAAAAGGATTGCTGATGCATTGGAGACAGGACATGTTACATTGCCATCTGTTTCTGAGAATGGTGTAAATGATTCTAAAAACACAAGCTCAGATGCTAAAAACCATTCAAGTATAGTGAAGGTGACGATAAATTATTAAAACCGCAAGCATCTTCTAAAAAGACTTTTTGGAATACTATTTATTCCTGTTCAAAATTTCTTTGACTTCTTATGAAATGTCATATATTCAACTTAGATTGAATTCTAACTTCAAAGATGCACAGGTTATTCATGAAAACAAAGTGGGCCAAGAAAAGGAAGGTCTTGTTCTGCCACACTTAATGTACGTTGCAAGAGAGAAAAGACCTTTTTTCAATCATCATTATAAAGCCGGAGCAATGAATGTTATGGTACTAATTCTATTTCCTTTATCTTTTATTTTTCAGCTCCAATTATAATAGGGAAGAAAGGTCTTCTAAAATGGGCTTTTTAGGGGTGGGGGGGGTGGTTCATGTCCAGATTAAGGGTGTGAGAATTGTTAGGTTTGAGTACAGTATTGTTAGCTTTTTTTATAGCTTTGTTTGTTCGGACAGCATTGCTGTAGTTGTGCTGTTGTCCGTCATAAAGATGTCCCTGTCCCACTTTACTTGTGAATTTTGTTCTTTTCATTTCTAATTTATAGAAAGGTAAAAACACCGTTTACTTCATCAAAAACGGAATAAGCATTAGTTTCCCTTTATAAAAATCCTGTAAGATTTTCACTTTCAATTCGATGTGGACGTAGTAATATATATGCATTCTGATTTTCAGGCGAGAGTTTCGGGACTGATGAGCAACGCTCCTTTCATTCTTAATTTGGATTGTGATATGCATGTCTGCAACTCAAAAGTTATACAGCATGCCATGTGCTTTTATTTGGACTGTCCTTCCGAAAGAGATTGTGGATTTATTCAATTTCCTCAGTTGTTTTATGGAACCCTTAAGGATGACCCATTTGGAAATCAGTTAAAATCAACGTTCAGTGTAAGTGGATTTAAATATTCTAATCTGCCTATTTGAGAAAATAGTGTTATACTTGACTATAAAGGAGTAAGGATTTATCTGAAATATCTGTAGATCCTTTTCAAAGGAATGAATGGAATCCAAGGCCCTGTGTACGGAGGAACATGTTGCTTCCATAGAAGAAAAGGGTTATATGGAGTCCCACCGCAAACATCCCCTGAAGATCAACACTACAGTAAAGAAAAATGTCTTAGTATCAAGGAAAAAGGTAAGGGAACAACCAAGAAATGCCCAATTGAAAATTTTGATTTTTTTATCGCATGGAATGGTGACTTACACCTTTTGAAAACCTTTATAGAAGTTTATTTCATCATTTGGTCTCTGGACTGATCTTCCACTTACCTTCAGAAAAACTAAATGTGGAAAATTATTCCTTGTAAAAAAGGTTTTATCTTTTGTTTCTTGCAGAGTTTCAAGATGAAGCTATAAGAACAGCATTCGGAGCATCTTATGCTCTTGTAGAATCTGCTCAGGCCATTATGAGAGACGATGGAATCCAAAGTAAGTCATATCCTTCGCTGGCTATAGAGGAGGCCTTGAAGGTTGCTAGTTGTAGCTATGAAGCTAACACTGCTTGGGGAAAAGAGGTAAGCTTAATTGCTATTTGGAGAATGATCCTCTAAAAGACCTGGATAAATGATAAATTAGTAATTACCCCTTTATATACCACCTTATACTCCTTGCGATAATAAAACTACATGATCAAGCTAGAAAAATAGATAAATACTTGACTCAAATGAAATAACACTATATGTTGTGAATTTGTGACACATTACAGGTGGGATGGATGTATGGATCGTCTGTTGAGGATGTCATGACAGGGCTGAAAATTCACAGCTTGGGTTGGCATTCTATATATTACGCCCCTGAGAAGATTGCTTTCATGGGATGTGCACCAGGGAATGGTCCAGACAGTCTTGTGCAGTACAAGAGATGGGCCACGGGAATGCTAGAAATATTGATAAGTAGATTATGCCCTTTCTTGGGTATAAATAGAAAACTGACACCTCGCCAGAGGATGCTTTATGCTTATTTTACCATGTCTACAGTCACCTCAATGGCAGTATTGTGTTATGTGCTAATGCCCGCCTTCAGTCTGTTAAGTGGTAAATCTTTCCTCCCCAAGGTAAGCTACGGTGAATCATTCAATAATTGATCAGTGTCCTCAGATGAAATAAGGTTCCTTTTATTCTACTACTGCCTTGTACTACTCTGTGTCAATGAACTACTTTGGTTATTTGTGAACATCACAATTAATTTCTTTATCTCCGTGTAATGGATATAAATTATTGTTCTTGCAGATTGAGGACCCTGCATTTATGGTTGCAGCTGGTTTATTCCTTTCAATGTACGGAGATGGGCTTTTTCAATATCTTATGTGTGGTTGCTCTGTAAGAGAATGGTGGAATAATCAGAGGATGGCATTGATAGTGAGATTATCTTCTCGGTTGTTAGCATTATTTGATGTTGTTATGAAGTTAATAGGATTATCTGAAACAGTTTTTGTTGTAACCCCAAAAGGTAGTGAGAGCGACGAGGGTAATGAGGGCGATTTTACATTTAATTCCTCTCCTTTGTTCATTCCACCAACTACAATTTTATTGATAAACTTAGCGGCTTTAGTTCAGAGCACTTTGCAAATTGTGGATGTACAATGTGAAGTGAAGGACAAGCAATTTGCAGAGTATTTTTGCAGCGCTTGGGTTGTGATAAATTTGTGGCCCTTCTTGAAAGGACTGGTCAAAAAGGGTAAACATGGACTTCCATGGAGTGTGGTCATTGAAGCCAGTGCTTTGGCTTTATTTCTAAGCAGAACATGGCTTAGTTAAGCGGTTCTTTTTAAGGTTATGTATTGGATGTACCAACTTCCGAGTGTTACGGGAGCCCTTATGTTTATGATAGATGTTTTCTTCTTAATCTGTTTATAAACAGTTCAATTATTCTATAAGAAGCCACTCCTGTTCTAACCGCAATTGTTTTTCAGTTTTCCTTTCCACTTTCCAAAAAACTTAATGTTCAGGAATTTTGTCAAACAGATTGCATGGCACGGGGTTTATTGGTTTCAGTTTCAAGAAAGTAATGGGTATTACTGACAAAGAGTTTAATGCATAGGAACTTATGGACATTGTTGGGGATATGAAGCTCAACCGGCTTCCTTTGTTCCCTCCGAGAGACTCTGTCTCTTCGGTTTCTTCCACTGACATATGAAGAGTCTCTTTTGAGCTCTTTTGTACATTGTATTCGCTGTAACTTGTATTGTACTTCTGAATTTAATAATACATTCTCCTGCTCAGTGTGGACGTAGGCTTATTGGCCGAACCACGATAAATCTGTGTACTCTGTTATTGTATTCTTGTTTGCGCATTTTATTGCTGCTCTAATTTTTACAATTGGTATCAGAGCAAGGTATTGCTGTTCAGTATTCAGGATTGAAATTCTGGGATCATGGAGGAGCTTAAAGTGCAGAAATTTACAGGCAAAAATTTCGGCCTGTGGCAGGTGCAAATGAAGTCGCTTTTAATTAAGCAAGATCTGGCGCTTGCTTTAGAGGGGAAATGGAAGCAACCAGACACGATGTCTGATGAGGATTGGGAAACAATGGACAGGAAGGCAAGAGCGACAATTCTTCTTTCGCTGTCTGAAAATGTGCTCTTTAATGTTGCAATAGAAACAACAACAAAGGCAGTTTGGGACAAGCTAAGAACTACTTATGCAATGGCGTCTGCTGCGAACAAGGTTTTCATCATGGAGAAACTCTACAGTCTCAAAATGAAGGATGGTGGTAATATAGCAAATCATCTCAATGAGTTTAATACTCTAATCAGTCAAGCAAGTTCGGTAGGCATGCCACCAAGTGATCAAAACAAAGCTGTCTTATTGTTATGTTCTCTTCCCGCCAATTGGGATGGAGTTGTAACAGCCATAAGCACATCGCTTCTCGGCAAGAAAAAGTTAGTTTATGATGAAGTTGCAGCTACTCTTCTCGGTGAAGACATGAGAAGAAAGAGTGATGTTCCCTCATCCGGTGAAGCCTTAACGGCAGTAAGCATCGACAATAGAGGAAGGAGCCATCAAAGAGGTAGAAATTCCAACAATAGAGGAAGATCGAAGTCTGCAAAAGGGACAAATTCAAAAGAAAGCAAAGGGGATTGCCGGTTTTGTGGCAAACCAGGCCACTCAAAGAAAAATTGTCATGCTTACAAAAAGGCACAAGATAAGGTGTGGGACAGTCAAGCTAATACCGCTTATGAGAAGGATGAACCAGGGATTTTAGTTCTTTCTGCAAGTGATACTATTTCAGAATCATGGGTACTTGATTTCGGGGCATCCTTTCATGCTTCCTCACGCATGGAGTTGTTCACAAATTATCATGAAGGTGAATTTGGGAAAGTTTATTTGGGTGACAATAATGCTAGTGACATTATTGGAAGAGGTGATATTTTATTACCATTACATGGAGGAGGACAATGGCTTTTAAAGGATGTTCGACATGTTCCAAAATTGAAGAAAAATCTGATTTCTGTTTCTCAACTTCATACTCAAGGCTGCCATACATTCTTCAATCCTGATACATGGAAGATAACAAAAGGATCTTTGGTAGTTGCAAAAGGAGATAAAGTTGGGAGTTTATATATTCTAGAAAGTAACGGTGAAGTGGGAGCTGTTATGACAACGATGGACAACAACTCGGAGCTTTGGCATCAAAGGCTCGGGCACATGAGTCGGAAAGGACTCGATGTCATGCTGAAAAGAAATCAACTGCCAGGGCTGAAATCTATTGATATAGAATCCTACGAACATTGTCTCTATGGCAAACAGAGGCGGGTCAGTTTCTTGAAGACCGGTAGTGAGAAGAAGGGCACACCCTTGGAGCTTGTTCACACGGATGTCTTTGGACCCACTGAGGTAACCTCCTTTGGTGGGGCTAATTATTTTGTTACTTTTTTAGATGACTGTACAAGAAAAATATGGATTTATATGCTCTCTAGGAAATCAGAAGTTTTCTCTAAGTTTAAAGTTTTTAAAGCCCTTGTTGAAACTCAAAGTGGACACAAGATTAAGTGTCTAAAAAGTGATAATGGAGGAGAGTTCTGCTCCTCAGAATTTGATTCTTTTTGTGTGGATAATGGTATCCGTAGAATCAAGGTTGTTCTGTTTACTCCACAAGAAAATGGAGCTGCGGAAAGGTTGAACAGAACAATTCTTGAGAGAGCTCGGTGTATGCTCTCTAATGCTGGCCTGAGTAAGGAATTTTGGGCTGAGGCATGTAACATAGCAGTGTACCTCATTAATCGAAGTCCTTCATCACGATTGGACTTTGGCATTCCGGAGGAGGAGTGGTTGGGAAAGAGAATTTCATATTCTCACATTCGAGTGTTTGGGTGTGAAGTATTTGTTCATGTGCCGAAAGAAAAGAGAACTAAGTTGGATTTTAAATCACAGCGGGGTATTTTCATGGGCTATGGTGAAGAACAATATGGGTTTTGTATTTGGGATCCAGAGGAGAAGAAAATCATTCAAAGCAGAGATGTTGTCTTCCATGAGCAAACCTTTCCAGGAAAACAGTCACAATCAATATTAGAAGATGAATATGTGCCCACAAGTGTTTTTACAAACAAAGTCTCAACAACACAAAATAGTGGTAGTGAGCAGTTCATTTCACCTACAGACTTCTTTTCACCAGTCAGTGATTACATTGTTAAGCAAAACACCGACTTTGGTAAGAGGGCGTATGTACCTTCTTGTTTACGCGGAGGGAATTCACTGCCATCCACCACCATAAACACAGGGAATGAGATCAGTCCTATGCGCAAGGGGGATGCAAATCTCCATTCCTCTCTGCGTGGCCAAGAGCGGTCCTCCCACACTTCACTCAGCCCTCCCCACACCCACGTGCAGTTCTCTGACGGCCCTCCCCACACCCGCGTGCAGCTCCCTGACGAAGCACAGACTACCGATTCTCCACCCGCGCTAGGAAGAAGTCCAGTCTTGGTGACTGGATATGGGGACAGTCAAAGTCGAATGCCCAGTGCTGTATGGTCACGGCAACCTGCAATGTATAACAATAAGTCTCTTCCGAATAGTCCACTTTTTGAAATGGTTGAGCATGAAATTGGTGACAGTAATGATGCTGAGGTTTGGCAGAATAGAGTTCCTAACAAAAATGAACAATTGGGGGTCTTTTCACAGCTATTTCAACAGCCAAACCAAGACAATGTTAAAAATAAGAGTGACACTGTTGTTTCACAAATAGAACAAAGCATTGAACCAGGACAACATTCTCAATTGCGAAGGTCCTCTAGACAGAGAAAACTTTCAGCAAAGTTCTTTGATTATGAGTTCTTAATTGCAGAGGAGGCAGAACCGTCCTTATTAGTGTCTGATCAATTGGACCTACAAATTACAAAGCTGCTTGCAGAGCATTGGACTCACAAAAATGGCTAGATGCCATGAGGGAGGAAATGGATTCGTTGGCAACGAATCAGACTTGGGATTTGGTGCCTTTGCCACCAAATAGGCAAGCTCTAAAGAACAAATGGGTCTATAAAATAAAGGAAGAAGATGGGGGCAAGTTTTGTTATAAAGCCAGATTAGTGGTCAAAGGATATGGACAGCAACAGGGCATTGACTTCAATGAGATCTTCTCCCCAGTAGTCAAGATGACTACTATTAGAGTTGTTCTAGGCTTGGTTGCTACATGGGATCTTGAGCTGGAACAGTTGGATGTCAAGGCTGCGTTCCTACATGGCGATGTAGATGAAGAACTCTATATGATGCAGCCGGAAGGCTTTGTGAAAAAAGGGAAGGAGCATCTTTATTGCAGATTGAAGAGAAGCTTGTATGGACTAAAACAGGCCCCAAGGCAATGGTACAAGAAATTCGATCAGTTTATGATTGAGCACAAGCTCATACGTTCAGAGGCTGATCCATGTGTTTATTATAAACAGATGCCCACAGGTGAATTTATAATTCTTTTACTATATGTGGTGATATGCTAGTTGCCGGAACCAGTATGAAGATTGTTCGTGAACTGAAGAAGCATTTGGCAAGCAGATTTGAAATGAAAGATTTGGGGGCAGCCAAGAGGATACTTGGGATGACCATTTCACGGGATAGATCCAAGAGGAAACTTTGGTTATCTCAAAAGCAATACATTGAGAAGGTATTGGACAGATTTGGCATGCTGGAAGCCAAACCAGTTTGTGTCCCTTTAGCATCTCATTTCCGTTTGACTGCTGAAATGTGTCCCACAACACAAGAAGATAAAGAATTCATAAAGGGAGTCCCTTATACTTCAGCAGTTGGAAGCATTATGTATGCTATGATTTCTACTCGCCCGGATATTGCTCATGCAGTGGGAGTAGTTAGCCGGTTTATGAGTAATCCCGGCAAGCCTCATTGGGAGGCAGTTAAATGGATTCTCCAGTATCTTAAAGGCACCTCTGCTTTCTCTTTATGTTTTGGGACAGATAAGCCAGCATTGCAAGGATTCGTAGATTCGGATCTTGGTGGAGATTTAGACAAGCGGAGATCCACCTCAAGTTATGCTTTCACATTTGCTGGGGCAGCCATCAGTTGGGGTTCTAGATTGCAACATTCAGTCACACAATCCTCTGCTGAAGCCGAATACATGGCTCTCTCCAAGGGGGCCAAAGAGATGGTATGGTTGCAGCTTTTGTATAAGGAATTGGGCTTGCAACAATCAGATTTTAATCTTTTTTGTGACAGCAGTAGTGCTATATTCATGAGCAAGCATCATACATCTCAGCAACGCTCGAAGCACATTGACTTGCGTTATCATTACATTCGGCATATGGTTGAAGACGGAAATCTTCAAGTTGTCAAGATTGACACAAAACTAAATCCAGCTGATGCCCTCACAAAGGTTGTAACACGGGAGAAGTTCGAGTTTTGCCGAGCTTCTCTCAGCATTTCCAGCATGTGATAGCAAGGATTAGAGTAGGGGAATAGCTTGTTACAGCAGTGGTTGATCTTCAAGTGGGAGATTGTTGGCGATATGAAGCTCAACCGGCTTCCTTTGTTCCCTCCGAGAGACTCTGTCTCTTCGGTTTCTTCCACTGACATATGAAGAGTCTCTTTTGAGCTCTTTTGTACATTGTATTCGCTGTAACTTGTATTGTACTTCTGAATTTAATAATACATTCTCCTGCTCAGTGTGGACGTAGGCTTATTGGCCGAACCACGATAAATCTGTGTACTCTGTTATTGTATTCTTGTTTGCGCATTTTATTGCTGCTCTAATTTTTACAGACATTCGATTAACATTTCAAGAGGAGTAAAAAGATAATTACAACTGAAACTGTACATTTAATTCTGAGCTAGACATTATTAGTCGACTCTCAGGATACTATAGCTGCGGCTAAGAAGAAGCCCTTCAATATTAAATATGATGTTTTTTGGTCTTTCACGCTAGATGATCCCCTCAATCCATCGCCAATATTTTCCATGCTTCAGTTAAGTCACTTTCAACGCCAAATTCATACGGCTGGAAATGTTTTCAAATCTCTACGCTCAGCAATCACTTGAAATATTCAATTAATGGATTCAATTTCCAGAATCCCAACGGCTTCTCCAAAGAGTACCGACCAGAGTAGAGATCTCTCATCATTAATGGATTCAATTTCCAAGATCCCAACGGCTTCTCCAAAGAACAACAAAAATAGTGTACATAATATCAAATGCTCCTCTCAACTCCCTGTTCTATATATCAACTTTTACAAAATACGGTTCAAATTTTAGTTTATTACTTTTTCAAAAAAAAAATTATTAATTTAGTTTCTAAGAAAAATGTATTTTTGTTAAGCATTTAAGATTTAAAATTCTTTCTTGCGGTTCCTATGAGCTATAATACTAAGGATTTTTTTAAACATTTTACTATAATTTAAGCATCTTTAGTTAAAATAATTAAAATAAGTTAATAATGCATTCATTTTGTTGTTGGAACGAATAAAAATACTTTTCTAATGACATGCGTAATTAATTGGACGACTATCTATTGGAATGAATCAAAATACTTTTCTAATGACATGCGTAACCAATTGGACAACTTATTATAAATAAATAGTCTCTTCAAGATTATTGAAGCACACACTAGAAGTCACCAATCACTTCTACAAGATACATATGAGTCTACTAGATCATGTGAACTCATTGGTAACATCAAATAATTCTTCTAATAATGCTAATACACACCCAAAAAGATTTGATGTAGGGCCATCCACGTGAAGACCCCATCCTAACAATATAGGCCCGACTGGACTATCTATCATCCATCACTAGCCGTTTAGCCTAAAATTCTATGGGGAATAGTTGGAGTCGTCTATAGTCTTCTCTTCTCCCAATAGTGGGTTGGTGATATCACTTGAGATACAACCATCACTTGACCAAACTGACCATCACTCGAGTTGAGATATATAGGAAAGAACTGTTGAGTGGTGCTCACTCGCTACCCTAGAATTGTAGGGGCCCTTCCACTGCCATGTTTAAGCCCCTATTTTGATTCTATACGTAACATGTCCGGCTTCCCCCCACCCATATTACATATAGAATATTTCACCCCTACCCCCGTGCGACCTGGTTCATTGGTATGAATAGGGTGATGCAGTGGATGATTGATCCATGAGGCCAACCCTCATCAAGACGGAGTAAGGGTTACGGGGAGACCTCATCTGCTAGAAAGTTTGAAAAAAATTGAAGTGTTCTCCCTTGTGCATTAGAAATGAATTTCTATGTTTGGGAGTGGAGTGCTTTAATATATGCATGCTTATATTTGAGAGTGGGCTCGTGTAAGACTCCAAGTTTAGAAAATTCTCGTGGGGGAGTAGGCTGCAATTTTTCTTTTAAGGCTTTGTTTTAATAAGTTGTCAACATTATTTCAAAAACATCTAAGAATAGAATCTATAGCAAATTCAATGTAGTTTTTAAGCCACTAGTTGTTTTCTGAAAAAAAAAAATAATCTATTTGATGAAAATTTGAATTTTCAATGTAGTTGTACTAAAATTTCAAGAAAAAGATAAGAAACAAGTGTATATCTATAATGTTCCCAATGACTCAGCTCATACGACTCCCAATTTCACTTTATGGTCCTGTAGAAACAATTTGAGATCACAACACACTTATGCAATTATTTCTGTATGGAGAATTCTTACATAGAAACATAATTTAAACAGCAACCTCTGATACCGTACAAAACTTGTATATGTTTCAAGGGCGATGACTCTGTGTGAACAGAGGTCAACACTCTCACACTCTTAGCGTAGGTCGCATACAGTTCCACACAACTATGTATGCCAATCAATCTGCCTAAGGCATATGGCCTACTTGTCGTATGACAGTCTTTTTCGTACAATGTTACTCCTTTCCACCCCACGCTCAAATGGTTTTGGCTATGCAGGGGCCAAAATGCACCTGTTTAGGTAATTTATTTGTATTTATTAAATAAATTAAAATTCATAAAAACATTGTACTGTAATTTTTAAATTAATTAATAAATACAAATAAATTATCTAAACATGTGCATTTTGGCCCATGCATAGACAACACCTGCTCAAATAGTGTTGGTGTTATGTTTGACATCACCGTCGACCCCCTCTCCACATTCACCGTACGACTGTAAGGTAGTCTGTACGTTCGTACAATACCACTTCAATCTCCACTACTTCAGTGTGGCGTGATTCTTGTTTGGGTAGTAGCTTACTTTGTCGGTTTGATCTCACCTTCTTGTGATGTGATGACACTATCTCCTCAACACAGATGAATAACTGATTTGACACAAATAGCCTAGTGATAAGTAATGATAAGAGGATCAACACCACAAAATATAATAATGATTGTACTTCAGATTAATAATGATAGTACTTCAGAATTATTTCAAATAGATATTGCCTAGTGTGATGTCTCCTTTATGAATAACATTTAATAATTAATAATAGTAATAAATAAAATATAAATAAATAAATATATTACAAGAGACAAAATTGTAAAAGTATGTTCCCTTTCTAAAATAATATTTAATAATAAATAATAATAATAAAATCTAAATGAAATCTAAATTAGAATATAAAATAATTAAATTTGAAATATAATTAAATGTAAAAGACTTATAAATAAATTCTAAGTTAAGATAAAAAGAATTAAACTAAAATATAATTAAGTTTAATGGGTCAAAAGACATGAAATGGAAAGATGTGACTCCTTCAAACATGAGATATAAAAAGAAGAATAGAGTTTCATTTCAAAGGGGGAGAAAAAAAGAAGAAAATCACATACATTAAGAGAGAGTGACATATCAAGAAAGATTAATTAATTGTTGACAGAAGGATGTGTCTCTTCCCAGTAAGATGCAACCATTAAATCTCACTAATATTTAATAGGAGAAGAATATATATATTTGGATACTCTTCATGGGAGGAATGAGAAGGGAACAAGAGATAGCAATATTATAATAAATATATTGACAAATATATTATGGAGGTGGTTTATATATATATATATATATATATATATATATATATATATATATATATATATATATATATATATATATATATATATATATATATATATATATATATATATATATATATATATATATATATATATATAAAGTTTAAAATTATATATATTAAATATTTGAATCATATGGGGCTCATATATAATTAGATTATATAAATAGAAGGTTTAATATATTTAGACTATGAGAATTAAAATATATATAATATAAAATAATAAATATCTAAATCTAATAATCACTTTATAGATAATAGGAATCTACCTCCTATCTCTTACTAAGGTGTCCTAGGGTAGGAAGTTTGTGCAAGGGAGAGGCGGAGTAATTTTGGGTACATAACAGTTGTGCCAACATTGGGGTTATGCCTTGAGAGAGAATGCTTGTAGTCTATTTCACGTGTCCTTGGCATATTAAGTCTTCCACCTTATGATGATGTTAGTAAGGAAAAGAGAAGGGATTCTTGTCATCTATATGAAGAAATCCTTGAATGTTAAATCTAGACTGTGTTCATTAATTTATCAGTTGATGGTTTACATTTCTTTAATATTTATGAATAATTATGGTTAACATGGAGTAATATACTAATATACTTGGTTAGTAAGAATGATTCCATAATTCAATATTCCTAACTTGCACTAATTTATGGAATATTGGTCAAGTGGTAGGAAAGGCGACATTACACTCAGGAATACAAATTCGTCTTCTACAGAAGACTTCATGAATTTGGAGCGCCACACAGTGAACTATCAGAATGATATTTCCAATGGCAGACTAGGGTGGTTGTGAACCACCAAAACTGTAACAAACTAAATAGGGAGGATCTTTCACCTCCAAAATGGTGGACAATAGAACTCCAACTGAAATTCACAATACAAATAAAATATTCCAAATCGCATATCAACAACTACCTACATGTTGGTCATAAATACCCGTTCAGAGAAACTCCTAAGGGTTTACAAAAGATTGCCGCCACGACAAACACCTACAGAAAATAATAATTAAAATGGGCCCTTTTATTAATTAATTAAAGGTCCTTAATAATATCTTTTAAATTGAGACCAAATAATTAATTTATTCTCTATCAATTTGGGGACATTACAAATCCTTGCCGCCCAACGATTGATTTCCCTCAAGCAATCCATCATCAAGACTCCAGGATTCCAAACTAGGTGTGGAAATCAAAAACTATATCCATTGGAACCTTCAAGCCATAACATGACCATGTGCATGCATCAGGAAGTAAGCAAGAAAATTAACTCTCCATCAAGCTTCCGCTACTCCACCCTAATATAATTGTTTACATGCCCAGAGTCACCTGGATCCTATTGCAACCAAACATCAAACACATCGATGCTTAGATCCCAAGCCAAGTGCGGACGTTGGTAGCAATATCCATTGAAAACTTAGTGTTGCTTCTAGACCACATGTACATAGTTGGATTTAGTTGGGATGAGTAAACCATAATCAAGATTTCATTGTGCCACTCTAATATAAATATTATCATGCCCTTCACTAAGATCCCAACAATGCCAAATGATAAAATCTTTCATGTCGTCATGTTCAACAATCTCTTCTGGTATGGCTACACTGCACCAATCAAAGTAGAGATCTCCCATCATTAATGGATCTTTCTCCAATTTTGTAAAAGCTGAATCGAACCAGATTCAATTTCCAAAACCCCAACGACTTCTCCAAAGAACAAAAAAATAGTGTACATAATATATATCAACTTTTACAAAATACGATTCAAATTTTAGTTTATTATTTTTTCAAGATTTATTTTATTATTTTATTAATTTAGTTTCTAGAAAAATATATTTTGTTAGGGTAAGTGCACAAAGATGGGGGACCAAAAAGATGTCACTTTTCTTTTTGGCCCCCCATCATGCATAGTGCACATGCACTAAAGGGCGTGCGTCCTATAGGGTGCACGCACTTTGGAAAACACTTTTTAAATGTTTTTCAAAGGGCGTACGCCCTATAGGGCACACACCCTTTGAAAAAACCCTCTTGATGCTTGCTGTGCGGGTTTGAAAGCTCATTTTGCTTTCTCAAACCCACATTTTCAACTAAGAAGGGATTCTAAAGTGCACATGTCCTGCTATTTTTGCTTGTGAATCGATTGTTTTTGTTCATCCATCCATTAAATGGCTCCACGACGTCGTCATGGTCGATCTGGAAGAAGAGGTAAGTGTTTTTACAACCCATGCCTCTTATTTGTTTTAAAATTTCAGTTTTGTTGCAATTTGTTTTGTTTAAATTTATTTTTGCTTAAATTTGTTTTGTAATGAAGATTTTAAAATGTAGTTTTTTTAATTGCCAGGAAAAAATAATCTCCCTCAACCAAACTCTCCACCAAACCCTCCACCAAACCCTCTGTCTCCTCGTGAAGAACCAAATGAAGAACCAAATGAAGAAAATGAACCTCAATTGCCTCCACCAATCGAGAAACCTCCTCCTAGAACACAACAAAATTTGATGAACCAAATTGAAAGAGGGAAAAAAGAATTAGAATCTTTAATTAATAGGTTAAACAATTCTAGTGGTACAAATCCCAGAAGGGAAAGACTTGCAAAATCATTGGAAGCAATCTTGACCCATGTAAGTGCAGTTAGTGGGAAAATTAATTTATGACGGGATAAAAGAGAACAAAAGCAATATTATGCAAATAAATTATCTTATGCGGACATAAAAAAGAAAAAAATCACAAAAGATGACATTTTCCAACTATTTAAAAAACCAGGGGACACAAATACTCTTAGAAATGCAACAAGGAGGTTCCCAATTCATTGGTGCATAAATGAAGACATTAAAAATAATTTTTGGGAGAGATGGTGGATGGTCTTTAATTCGCCTCCTTGTAACAATCATGAGGTTCCTATATATTTCTTGAGGAAACTCTATTGCGAGTTTGTACTCAAGGAGGTGCCAAACTATTTTGACATTCTGGATTCTCAGGGTAGAGGAGGGGGGTCATCATTTAACCAAGAGGGGGCACATCATGATCCTAACGCACCTAGGGCTGCTATTGGCAAGCCATAGGTGGATCATGTTAGTATTCCTTCCGTTGTGAAGGAACATGTAGAGGTAGACACACTAGGCACGATTAGTGCTCTGACAAAAACTCTCATTCAGTGTGCCACTCCTTTAGTTGAGGGTGACTATGGTCAGTCCTCAAGGGGGCATGTTTGTTAGTCATGTGGATGCTTGTGCACATTTGGTACTAGCGAGAGAGAGGAAGAGGATTCTGGAATGATGACTGATAGCTTTCTAAATACGACATTTGGCATTAACACACAGGTAAATATTTCCAATTTCATTAAATTGCTTTGATCATATTTTATTTATAAAAGAATAACTATTTAATTTAGTATCTATTGTTTATGATGAAAATTCAGGGCAAGAAAGTTAGTGGTGGTGGTGGTGGTAGTGGAAGTGGCAATGATCCTAATGTCCCCTTTTACACATTGTTGTCAATTCCACAAGTATGTATCAAATAAAACATTTTAATTAACATATTTGATTATTATGTAATTATATGAATAATTGTATCATAACTTATTGTGCATGTGCATTAGATGTGCACTAGTGGACCATCGACGTTCACAATAGATAGTGAAGGGCATCGTGCAACTTTCCTTGAGGTATCTTTATTTGCATATTAATTTGATTTCCTTGATTATATTTAATTAATGAATGAATGACTAAATTACTAGACAAATTATGATCAAAATCTAGAGGCACGATGATTATATTCTTTCACCTAAGTTTGTGAGGTCACCATTGAGTCCACAGGTATATATTTAATAATGCATTATAATTAACATGTCAGTAGTACATTCTTATATAAATGGTTATCTTATAATTTTCCATGTACATGTGCACAGTTGAATGTTGGAGCTTCAACTTTGACACCGCACATTGGAGGACACGGTGGAACCTTCACGGAGGTATCATTTACTCATTAGTGGGGTTGTAAAAAATATATGTAATCTTGATAACTACATAATACTTTTTTTTTTCATTTTCAGCTTTTGACATCAGAGACTCCTGTTCATGATACTTTGGATCGTGGAGTAGCTACAGCAGTAGCTAGTTTGAAGCACTGATTGAGGTATGAAAGAGATCACTTAACTTTAATTGTTATTTTAATAGTTTGTATTGAATTTTATAATGATATTCATGTATGTATTTTAATTATTATTTTGATCATTGTTGTAGGGACTTATTACTCCAGATCGCCAGCATGCACCTTCAGTGGATGAACATAGTGACTATTTGCTAGCGGTAAGCGAATATTTAATTTTATGTCATTGTATAATTCAATTTTGATGTATATTAGTTATCTCTATCTAAATTTTTGTTTTATGAGGTTAAGCTACAGAAGAGTCTAGATAGGAGGACGAGTGAGCACACTCGGAAGACTACAACATCCACTGCATCTCCATCAACACGACGATCGAAGATAGGTCAAGATTTGTTTTCTTCCCCTAGCGGGAAAGGACTAGATTAGGGATATGGATTGTATGCCTATATGACATTAGTGGACATATTTTTTGTATATTGTATAAGTGATACATTGTACATCCATTTGGCTTTGAGGAAGCCAATTTTACTATATTGAATATATTCAATGTATGACATTATTGGACATATATATTTGGCTTCATGCCCTATGAATATTTTTTTTTTATGTTTTAGGTATGCAATTCATGTGTTTGATGTATTGATCTATACTAATTTATGTTTATGTGGATGTCTTATGCTTTGTAAATTTCCCATGCCTTATAGTTATGCTTGTATTTTTATCGATGTATGTTTAACTTGTTGACTGTGCTACAAATGCCAATCACTATCCTCAATAGTAGTCAATTCCTTGACTTTAATAATAACAAAAGTAATGAAATGAATGCAAAAATGTATAAATATAATATAAGGCAATATTTCTACGTCACAACCTATCCAAGATCACGTGGAATCAAACATTTATATTCATTGGTGTGTTCCATGTTCCATAGGATAGTCATAATATAAAGACATGACCTCGAATAGGTGAGGTAGCATATGGAAAGGTTGTTGTCTATTGAACCCAATACCAGGCCTATTTTGATCTATGGGTACCCTAATGTTGGCAGGAGTTCTTTTATTAATAAGATTAATATGACAGATGTGGATGTGCAACCTTATGCTTTTACAAACTAACTTCTAATTGTCCCCTAACTGACTGATTGTCCCCTAACACAGCCCCGTAGCACCTGACAGATCGATTCTACCTCATACGAGCTCCAAGATATGACCCCACAAAGATCGCTGATTTCATGCTGAAGGGACCTTGAGGGACACTTCAGCATAGAGTCATCGGCGGGGATCGAATGACTGTGCATGGTGAACAAGGTTTCCCATAGCGTTTACCTGACCATTTGGAGTTGTCGAAATAGATGGTTCAATGCTACGACTGACAGTTGGAAAGATATGCAATGTTGGCCATTTTCCACTAAGGAACATTGTGAGTTTTGACATCGACTGAGAATATGTTGCCAAATATAAATGAACTTGAATCTCTAAAAAATGAGACAAGCTATTGTAGGCCTCAGAAACACGGTCCCGTAGCACCTGACAAATCCATGCTACCTTGCAAGAGCTCTGAGATATCACCCCGCAAAGATCATCGATTTCATGCATTTGGGACCTTGAGGGACACTTCGGCCTAGAGCCGTCGGTGGGGATCAAAGGACTGTGCATGGTGAATGAGGTTTCCCATAGTATTTACCCAACCATTCAGAGTTGTTGGAACAGATGGTTTGATGCTACCACCAATGGTTGGAAAGATATGCAATGTTGGTCATTTTCCACTAAGGAACACTATGAGTTCTGACATCAACCGAGAATATGTTGCCAAATATAAATGAACTTGAATCTCTAAAAATTGAGATAGGCTATTGTAGGCCTCGGTAACATGGTCTCGTAGCACCTAATGGATCCATGCTACCTTACATGAGCTTTGAGATATGACCCCACAAAGATAGCTGATTTCATGCATTTGGGACCTTGAGGGACACTTCAGCCTGGAGTCATCGGCGGGGATCAAACGACTGTGTGTGGTGAATGAGGTTTCCACTAGCATTTACCCGACCATTTAGAGCTATTGGAATAGATAGTTCAATGCTACAACCGATGGCTGGAAAGATATGCAACGTTGGCCATTTGAACTGAGGAACACTTTGAGTTCTGACATCGACCAAGAATGTGTTGCCAATTTTAAATGAACTTGAATCTCTAAAAACTGAGACAAAATTTTGTAGGCCCTGACAACATGATCCCGTACCAACTAACAGATCGATTCTATGTCGCACGAGCTCTGAGATATGACCCCGCAAAGATCACCCATTTCATGCTAAAGGGACCTTGAGGGACACTTCGGCATGGAGTCATCGGTGGGTGGTGAACGAGTGTACAGGGTGAACAAGGTTGCCACTATTGTTTACCTAGCCATTTGGAGCTGTTGGAATAGATGGTTTGATGCTACGACCAACGGTTGGAAAGATACACAACGTTGGCCATTTGAACTGAGGAACACTATGAGTTCTGACATCGACCGAGAATGTGTTGCTGATTTTAAATGAACTTGAATCTCTGAAAACTAAGACAGGTTATTGTAGGCCTCAGTAACATGGTCTCATAGCACCTAATGGATTGATTCTATGCTGCACAAGATCCAAGATATGACCCCACAAAGATCATTGATTTCATGCATTGGGGACCTTGAGGGACACTTTGGCCTAGAGTCGTTGGCAAGAATTGAATGACTGTGCATGGTGAATGAGGTTACAACTAGTGTTTACCCGACCATTCAGAGCTATTGGAATAGATGGTTCAATGCTACGACTGACGGTTGGAAAGATACACAACATTGGCCATTTGAACTGAGGAACACTTTGAGTTCTGACATCGACCGAGAATGTGTTGCCAATTTTAAATGAACTTGAATCTCTGAAGACTAAGATAGGCTATTGTAGACCTCAGCAACATAGTCTTGTAGCACCTAACAGATTGATTCTATGTCACACAAGATCTGAGATATGACCTCGTAAAGATCACTGATTTCATGCATTTAGGACCTTGCAAAGGGACACTTTGGCCTGGAGTCATTGGCGGGGACCGAATGATTGTGCATGCCAAATGAGGTTGCCACTAGCATTTACCTGACCATTCAGAGATGTTGGAATAGATGGTTCAATGCTACGACCAATGGTTGGAAGGATACGCAACATTGGCTGTTTGAACAAAGGAACATTTTGAGTTCTGACATTGAGCGAGAATGTGTTGCCAATTTTAAATGAGTTGAATCTTTGAAAACAAAGATAGGCTTTTGTAGGCCCCAACAATGCAATCTTGTAGCACCTGATGGATCAATTCTACCTCACACGAGCTCCGAGATATGACCCCGCAAAGATCACTGATTTCATGCTGAAGGGACCTTGAGGGACACTTCGGCATGGAGTCATTGGTGGGGATTGAATGACTGTGCATGGTGAACGAGGTTGCTAGTAGCATTTACCTGGCCATTTGGAGCTGTTGGAATAGACCGTTTGATGCTACGACCAATGGTTGGAAAGATACGAAATGTTGGCCATTTGAACTCAGGAACACTTTGAGTTCTGACATCGACCAAGAATGTGTTGCCAAATTTAAACAAAGTTGAATCTCTAAACCAAGATAGGCTTTTGTAGGTTCTGACAACATGGTCCCATAGCACCTAATGAATCGATTCTACCTCACATGAGCTCCAACATATGACCCCACAAAGATCATCAATTTCATGCTAAAGGGACCTTGAGGGACATTTCAACATGAAGTCATCAACGGGGATCAAACAACTGTGTGTGGAAAATGAGGTTGCTTGTAGTGTTTACTTGGCCATTCGGAGTTGTTGGAACAAACAGTTTGATTCTACGACCAACGGTTGGAAAGATACGCAACGTTGGCCATTTGAACTGAGTAACACTTTGAGTTCTGACATCGACCGAGAATGTGTTTCCAAATTTAAACAAAGTTGAATCTCTAAAAATTGAGATACGATTTTTTAGGCCCCAACAACATGGTCCTGTAGCACCTGACAGATCGATTCTACCTCATATGATCTCTGAGAAATGACCCCGCAAAGATCACTCATTTCATGCTGAAGGGACATTGAGGGACACTTCAACACAGAGTCATCGGCGGGGATTGAACAACTGTGTGTCCCAAATGAGGTGTCCACTAGCGTTTACCTGACAATATGGAGTTTTTGGAATAGATGGTTTGATGCTATGACTGACGGTTGGAAAGATACGCAATGTTGGCCGTTTGAACTGAGGAACATTATGAGTTCTGGCATCGACCGAAAATGTGTTGCCGATTTTAAAGAAAGTTGAATCTCTCAAAACTGAGATAGGCTTTTTTAGGCCCTGAAAACACGGTCCTGTAGCACCTAATGGATTGATTCTACCTCACACGAGCTCCGAGATATGACCCTACAAAGATCGCTAATTTCATGCTGAAGGGACCTTGAGGGACACTTTGACATAGAGTCGTTGGTGGGGATCAAATGACTTTGTGTGCTGAATGAGGTTTCCACTAGCATTTAATTGACTATTCAGAGCTGTTGGAATAGATGGTTAGATAATACGACCAATGTTTGGAAAGATACGCAACGTTGGCCATTTGAACTGAGGAACACTTTGAGTTCTAGCATCGACTGAGAATGTGTTGCCAAATTTAAACGAAGTTGAATATCTAAAAATCAAGATAGTCTTTTGTAGGCCCTGACAACACGGTCTCGTAGCACCTAATGAATTGATTCTACCTTGCACGAGCTCTGAGATATGGCCCCGCAAAGATCACCAATTTCATGCTGAAGGGACCTTAAGGGACACTTCAGCACGAAGTTGTCGGCGGGGATCAAACGACTCTACATGTCGAATGAGGTTTCCAGTAGCATTTACCCAGCAATTTAGAGCAGTTGGACCAGATTGATCAATGCTATGACTGACAGTTGGAAAGATACGCAACGTTGGCCATTTGAACTGAGGAACACTGTGAGTTTTGACATCAACCGAGAATGTGTTGCCGATTTTAAATGAACTTGAATCTCTAAAAACTAAGATAGGCTTTTCTAGGCCCTAACAACATTGTCTTGTAGCAACTAATAGATCCATGGTACCTCACACGAGCTCCAAGATATGACCTTGCAAAGATTGCCAATTCCATGCTCAAGGAACCTTGATGGACACTTCAGCACGGAGTCATCAGCGGGGATCGAATGACTTTGCATGCTAAATGAGGTTGCCACTAGTGTTTACCTAGCCATTCAGAGCTGTTGGAATAGACAGATCAATGCTATGACCAACAGTTGGAAAGATACATAATGTTGGCCGTTTGAACTAAGGAACACTATGAATTCTGACATCAACCGAGAATGTGTTGCCAATTTTAAAAAACCTTGAATCTTTGAAAACCAAGACAGGCTTCTGTAGGCCCCGATAACATGGTCCAATAGCAACTAATGGATCCATGCTACCTCACATGAGCTCTGAGATATGACCCCCTAAAGATCACTGATTTCATGCTCAAGGGACCTTGAGGGATACTTTAGCACGGAGTCATCGATGGTGATTGAATGACTGTGCATGCCAAACAAGGTTGCCACTAGCATTTACCTAACCATTCAAAGCTTTTGGAATAGATGGATTGATGCTATGACATTACAGATCCATGCAAGAACCTTTTCTTTGATATTGCTCACTAACCCTTTACAAGAGAAAATGTTTACAAAAATTGGCATGTACTTGCATGAGGACATTATATATTATAGAAATCCCACACCGAAGCAGTTGGCAAGCTGCTCAAAAAGTAGTAAGTGATAGCAAGTGGGATAGTGCAAATGCTTTAATAAACCACTATCTTCTTTACTCAAGCAACATCTGGTTCATCTTCTTGACTAGGGCATGTTTGGGAACATACAATCTCCATTTAAACTCAAGTCTCTGGAAGTAGAACTATATTTGTCAGTGGAGGAGATACACCCATTGGATCGGCAATAAGTTCATGGTCACTAGAATTTCTATTTCTCTTCAATTGGGATACTCTTTCCAAAATTGCATCTACCCTTTTACCAATTTGGGAAATTAATGGGTCTATTTGTGGACCTCCAAGGAGTTGGTCACCTAAATGAGAACCTTGACATGAAGCGGGAACTTCTCTATGAAAGAGATCAATTCCTTGAGAAGCTCTCCAATTGTCAACTAAATTAAAACCTAGGACCATAGATGGTTTCCCTTTGTTTTAAAATGAGGAGTGAGACTACCTTGCCAAAGGTGGCAATGAACTTACATTTCAGGGATAATGCCCAACATAAGTAACCTGGTTTCCCAAGTCCCATAAATGCAAGGCCATTGACGAATAGGCATTTCTAATAGAAATATTTGTGGTGCTAGAATGAAGTGCATGATCAAATTCTTTGCCTGCTAATGAACCAATTTGAGGCTTCATTTCACATTGCTCTGTGGATAATTCCACAGCACTTGTTACTTCTCTATCTGAATTTTTTGTGTCAGTGTACATGTGCACTTAAGAGCTTTTGTCACTACTTGAGCTACTAGCAGATGGTGACTACTCATCATCATCATCTGACATAGGCTCACACGCATATCTTACTTCTTTCCTTTGCCTCTTTCCACTCCCTAGCTCTTCCTCCTTATCTGTAACTTCTATCATGGGTCCAAGAAGCTCTTCCCACTCTTTCCCATTAGTTGTGGGCTTTGTCTCTTCATCCCGAGTAATTGGCATACCTTGGATGGCACCAAGATAACCATTTTCTTCTGAAATGTCCTTTTCTCTCACATTAATCTCTCTATTAAGAATATTTTCTATATCTTCCTTTGTATATTGAATAGATGTAGCTGCAATCCCATGTTCATCAAGAATATTCCTTGCACCATTGAGTAATATATCATGCAATTCCTTAATATTTTCATTCTTAACAGAATCTCTCCACTTGTCATCTAAATTAAAACCTTGGAGCATAGATGGCTGCCCTTTGTTGTAAATTGAGGAGTGAGACTACCTTGCGAAAGGTGGAAATGACCTTACATTTTATGGATAATGCCCAACATGAGTAACCTGGTTCATCTTCTCAACTGGGGCATGTTTGGGAACAAACAGTCTCCATTTAAACTCAAGTCTCTAGAAGTATTTATATTTGTTAGTGGAGGAGATACACCCATTGGATCTGTAATAACTTCAGGGTCATTAGAATTTCCATTTCTCTTCAATTGGGATACTCTTTCCAAAATTGCATCTGCCCTTTTACCAATTTGGGAAATTAATAGGTTTATTTGTGGACCTCCAAGAAGTTGGTCACCTAAATGAGAACCTTGAGATGAATCAGGAACTTCTCTATGAAAGAGATCAATACCTTGAGAATCTCTCCACTTGTCAGCTAAATTAAAACCTTGGACCATAGATGGTTTCCCTTTGTTGTAAAATGAGGAGTGAGACTACCTTGCCAAAGGTGGCAATGAACTTACATTTCAAGGATAATGCCCAATATGAGTAACCTGGTTTCCCAAGTCCCATAAATGTAAGGCCATTGATGAATAGGCATTTCTAATAGAAATATTTGCGGTGCTAGAATGAAGTGCATGACCAAATTCTTTGCCTATTGATGAACCAATTTGAGGCTTGATTTCATTTTCTTCTTGATCATTGCAATATTTTCTCCTCAACTGAACATTTTGTAATCGATTGATATACAATCAAAATTTTCTCTTGGCCAATCTTATGGGATCGCGATTGCACCTGTAGATCCAAAAAAGGGTTGAAATCTAGATCTGGTGGAAGATTAGTATGAGCAAGAAGTATTCTAACATTGGACATGCAGGAAAGAAGAAGAGTTTGCAAGTTGAGAGTGATTGAAGGAGTTTGATGAGTTTGAAAGGTGCATAAGGGTCATGAAATTGGTGCGAGGGTACAATAGTAGATGTTCTTGCCTTTGGAAGGGGGTATTTTATGGATGAATCCATCATAGGATGGTCAAATGATGGTGAATCAACTTTGGTTCAGTTTCTATGGTGCTGGGAGATGAGACATTGGGCGAGCCCTAGTTTCTAGGGGGTTTTGGGACCAATTTGGTGCTTTTACATCTACAAGTGTCAAATAATCAAATTGATGGTAGAATCCTCTAATTAGAGTCATTTTAAGACATTGTTGAAAGTGGAAAGGTCTGGGAGTGAGTCCTTAATAGAGCTGATTTTTTAATTGAGCCTATTAGGCCTAGTTGGGAAACATGAATTAGCAATTTTAAGGTGTGATGTTCCAAAACACATAGTCTTTGTTTTGACATATGTTATGCAACTTGAAAAAGGGTATTCAAATACTTTGATCACCATTTGAAGAGGTGATCAATAATTTGGTTGATGGTCCAACTAATTGGAAAGCTTAAACAAGCATGAACCAAGAACTTGTTTTATATGGTGGATATGGAGTTGCTGAAGGAAACCTAAGATGTGGAGTCTTAAAGAAGATTGTATGAAAGGAGATAATGAAGTAAAGGATTCTCCAAAGTTAAGAAAAGAAAAGAAAGTGATGTTCAAGCCCACAAAAAATTTAGTAGTCAAAGCAATGAAATCTGAGAATACAAGGTGTTGAAACAAGTGCATCCCTCCAAGGGAATATCTAGTGCTGCCATGGATATCATGGAGAGCTTCATGATTGATATTTTTTATAAGATTACTCTTGAGTTTTCTTCTCTGCTAAAATATAACAAGATCGTGACACTTTCCTCTAGAGAAATTGAGATTGTTGTCAAGTTTGTTCTTCCTAGAGAGCTAAGCAGAGAAAACCTTTTGGTATTGCCCCAAAAAATAGAAGAGAAAGGTTGTCATTAAATCTTACAAACTTCCTATTGTACATACAAGGTAATGCATGAGCAATTTACAGTCCACCCAATTTACAGTGCTATATAAATTTGACATGTTACAATATTTTGTATCTCCATTTAGTCCAATGAACCAATTGGGTCTATCCTACCCTTGATTATCTCAAGTATTGCCTCGTAGTCTGACTCACGAACCTTCCAAAGAGTTTTATTATTCAGTCTTCCCCCATATCTGATCAAGTGGACATTTGATGCAACGATGAGGTTTGAATAATGAAGAATCTTTCTATGTGTCTCCCAATCCTTGAACAACCACAACCTAGGGTTCTTCATAGCATACCGTCTAAGCCATGTACCAGTTACAACCACTGCTCCTATAGGGTATTCTAATTCTTCACCATCGATAACCGAGTGATCCAATTTATTTTTTTGCCTCAACACAATGACACATAATAATCTGTCCCTTCTTCATTGTCTTCAGGTGCAATAATAGCAAAAACATGGCCTATAATGATATAAACATAATGAGGACATTAGTTTACTAAATATTTATGATAAAGTACTAAATTTGAGATTATTTGTGTGGAAAATTTTACCTGGTTATACTAGATCAGATAAGCTATCAAAGTCAATGGATGATTCCATTTTTGTCGGTTGTACTGATTCATGGGGATGATAGGAGGCAAGTGGACTCAAAATATGTGTATACCACTTGTCAACCCATTCCTTTGACTCACACCCATCCCAATCTTCATCTACACATGATGAAAAAAAGCACGCCATATGTCATGTGTGGATACTCCATGAACTTGCATTACAACTTCTAAAAGAGTGTAGCTCACTCAATCCTATCAATGTACAACAATCCTCATATGATGCAATGTTAGTTTCATCCATCAACCAAAAAAAACTATGAATCGTAGACTCACCTTCATTACTTGGACCCATTGTAGCGTTACACCACTAGAAAATACATCCCGCATCTGACAATGTTGCTTTCTCTTTGTACTTTAATTCTTCATGTGCTAAGGCTCTTTTAATACATGTACCTACACCATCATGCTCTCCCTTTCCATGACTGGCCTCTGTGAAATTCCACATTTATTGAATTCCAGTAATCTTATGCATCTTGCACAACCAATAAAACATCTGAGAATTCTTGAATTGTGATGCACAATTATCTGACCATATGATAAGTCGATGATATTTTATGCCCCTGTTTGCCAAATGACCATAAAATAGTTGAAAGAAACCATGTACAAACTTTGTAGAATGTGAGCGATCATCGCTAATATAAAAATGATACTCCGTCAATATCTTCATGTTCTCCTCTGTACTGTCTGGTGCATGCATGAATGTTATATGAACAAATATAGCAACCTATTGAGAGCTGTAATACTTTGCTTGCACCTCATTCTGTGGTTGTAGTGTGTAGTTCTCTACAAAGTCCACAACTAAAACAATGGTATCAAGTGGGAATGTGTCCTTGCACAACTTGAATTGCATATCCAACCATCGCACTCTATGTGTATGCCTTCCATACTCATAAATAATTTTTTTACAAAAAATGTCCATGAACTGATACACTGGAATTTTTTCAATTACTAAATCACATCTTTTAGCCTCTTTTCCATCTTTTAGATTGTATGTCACGGTCTTATATTTTCCAAATTCCACTATTTCATTACCGATTGTATGCGTACTCTCCATATGTTGACAAATTGGCAAACATCACAAACCTCCACAATCTATGCATGTACCATTCAAGCATGAGAGCTTGTAAAATTGTTGACCATCTACTCTTTCACATAAAATAGTAGATATTAATTCCCTTGAAGATCTAGGTGGGACATTTATGTTACAATCCTGCAAAACATTGTTAAAGTGCAAATCTACACATATATTCATATAAACTTCAAAATGGTTAGAAAATTCAATATGTACCCTACAACAACAAGTTGTGTGTGTGTGATTTATCTTCACATAAAAAGGTTTACACATTTCAAAATATCTCTGACTAATTTTAATTTGAGGATACATATGCATAAATTTTTCAAAGAATTGTGTCTGAGTTGAATCCAAAAAATGTTTTGGATGTGGAACACGAATTTGACTACCAATCCTCCTTACAACATCTCTTTAATTAGGAGATACTCGTGTATTATTCTTCCAAAATTCTTCAATCAAGGATTTCAAAGCTTCAACAATTGCTTTATCTTTTCATGGTAGTCTACCGGAAAATGCCCATAACTCATTGCTATTTGGATCTTCCACTATTTGACGCCTTCCCAGGGCTCTCATTAGAGATTTTATACTTATTTTCAATGTTTTGCTTATCTTTCTAATGAGTCGACATTTCTTCATTTGAGTGCTTACTATCATTGATGTAAGTACACGTCGTGTGACATTACTATCTTTCGTGTGTGATGTAGAACCCACACTCTCATATGCAGTCATTAGATTCTTTACAATAGATTTTTCAGTTGACTCATCCATCGTTCTTAGCCCAAGAATCTTCATGATGGGCCTAAATTTCAGATTTCTCATCATTTCAACAAATAGTTGACATCTTCGTGTCATGTTTAAATTCTCAAAACATGATCTCCAAATATGATTAACATTTCTTTGACAAGTACACTTGGGAATCTTGTCAGGCATTGCTTGCAAAATGTTAGTATCAATATCAATCAAATATTTTTTCTTTCTATATTTAATAATTCTAGGAGCATCAAAAATATTGTGTGAATTGTGTACCATCTTGAGGGCCTTCAACATGAGACGATGTTGTGCCTACACCTTGGGATGTAGATAATGGTGTGCCCACACCTTCGGAAGTAGACAATGGTGTGCCTTCAACATGATACATTGGTGTGCCTCCACCTTCGAAAGTAGACAATGGTGTGCCTTCAACATGATACATTAGTGTGCCTCAAACATTGGATGATGATGTCTCTTGAACTTGGGAACTCATAGATGATGTCCCTGCATCTTCATAATTCAATTGTCTTGTTGCACGCAAGTTTCTCATTCGTTATCTTTTTTATTCCAATTCCAATTCTCTCTTACTTTGTATTGATGTTTCATGTTCCTCATCCAAAGAAAAATCTTCTTCTATGGTATCTAATTTTTTTTTGTTCATGAATTTGTCTCATTCTTTCCCTTTTCTTCTCTTTGTCTCTTTCATGCTCTTCCGGTGTTAGATTCATTGTATTTTTTATTTCAATTCCAATTCTCTCTTACTTTGTATTGATGTTTCATGTTCCTCATCCAAAGAAAAATCTTCTTCTATGGTATCTAGTTTTTTTTGTTCACAAAGTTGTCTCATTCTTTCCCTTTTCTTCTCTTTGTCTCTTTCACGCTCTTCCGGTGTTAAATTCTTTGCTCGTTTCCTTGGCATGATGATGATGATTTCTACATATGAATTGATTAAAATTTAAAAGATATAATATAAATGTAAAATAATAAGTCAAATTATAATATAAACCTCTTACAATATGACAAATTATAATATAAATTTATTACAATTATATCAAAGTATGTATTGAACAAGTCTATATCATACCATATATAAACCAAAACACTTTTTATTCACATTTGACATGTAAAAAATTAAAAAACTTACCTCAATCGATAAATTTCGGTGATAATGATTGACTTTCACAACTCGATGTTGATTTTAAACAAAAAGATAGTGCAAATTGATAGAATATGCTTCTTTGTCACTATCAACACCATGAAAAGTGAATACTTGTCGGATAACATGTAGAACTTAGATAGCAACAGAAAAAGTGGGCCTCTTTCATGAGATCCTTGGCAAACAAGACTGTTTATTTTAGTTTTGCATAGCATGGGCACACTATAGTCACCCTATGCAACACTAAAAAGTGTTATGAATACTATTAAATAGGGTGTGCGCCCTATGTAAAACAAGAAAAAGGGAAAATATAAAGGGTATGGGGGAGAGAGAGAGAGAGAGAGAGTATGGGGGAGGGAGAGGGAGAGGGTGATGAGAGAGAGGGAGAGAAGGTGAGAGAGAGAGAGGGAGAGAAGGTGAGAGAGAGAGAGAGAGAGAGAGAGAGAGAGAGAGAGAGAGAGAGAGAGAGAGAGAGAGAGAGAGAGTATGGGGGAGGGAGAGGGAGAGGGTGATGAGAGAGAGGGAGAGAAGGTGAGAGAGAGAGAGAGAGAGAGAGAGAGAGAGAGAGAGAGAGAGAGAGAGAGAGTAGGAGAGAAGGGGAAGGAGAGAGTGAGAGAGAGAGAGAGAGAGAGGAGAAAAGGGAAAGATAGATACAAAAGGTCAGAGTGAGAAGGTGAGAGAGAGAGAGAGTGATAAGGGTGAGAGAGGAAGAGAGAGATACAAAAGGTCAGAGTGAGAAGGTGAGAAAGAGAGAGAGTGATAAGGGTGTGAGAGAGAGAGAGTGATAAGGGGGAGAGAGAGACACACATAGAGTACGGGGGAAGGAGAGAGATAGAGAGAGCACTCTCTCTCTCTCTCTCTCTCTCTCTCTCTCTCTCTCTCTCTCTCCCTCTATCTCTCTCTCTTCCTCTCACTTTGATTATTTCTCATCACTATATGAATCTATGTCTTACATAAGGTGCACGCCCTATAGGGCATGCACACTATGTAACTTTATGACTTTCATAGTGCGAGTGCACTATGAAAGTCATAAATTTACATAGTACGCACGCCCTATAGGGTGTGCACGCTTTAGGGCATGCACTCTTTGTAAAGGATTTGAATTTACTAATCCTAAGGCTTGGATTTTCCTTGGAGATCCAATCCAAAGGCTTGGGCAATTGAAATAGGCCTGAGATGTGTTTTCCAGCAAACATACAAAAAAATGACATATTTTTTGTGTGCTCCTCGTCAGCTTTACTCGTGGTTCAAGAATGTAAAAATCAGATGATGTGATATTGTAGATCTCTCTTTTAGCTATCTAAGCATATAATTTTTTTGAATTCTGATTATGTTAAGGTTTTCAACTCTAATTTCTTTTGTGTGTATGTCCATTTTTTGTAAAAAACCAACATGCAGTATTTTGGGCATAGATTTTGGCTCGTTCATCAAATTTTGTAATAAGTTACATTTTTAGAAACTAGACTCCATTTTACACACTTTAAAAAAAAAGAAAATTTGATTTTTGATTAGTTTTAAATGATTTCTAGGGGGAGCACACAAAAATTTCATGTTTTCAGGATGTGTGCACTTCATAAATTCATCAAAAGTTATACATTCATCAAAAACTTACCAAAACAATTCGGGATAAACTATGTGGTGTTAGCTAACTTCTCACTGGAGTGATTAAAAAAATTCAAAAAAAAAGTGAACATTTTAGGGGGAGCACACCAGACGCTATGTTATGTTTTTGGACAAAAAATAGGACCACTTTTTGTGCTCCTCCTTTTTGAGGGCCTTAATCTGTACCATTTTCAAAATAAGTTAGTAGTTTAGGAACTAGATTCAGAGTATTACAACTCTTCTTTTTGTCTCATCTTAAAATTTTGAGTCTAACTATCTTCAATTTCTTGTTGAAGTTCAGAGTTTTCTGATTTTAGGAAAAAAGTGGCATCTTATACCCCCTTTTTGGTCCCCCATCTTTGTGCACTTACCCGTTAAATTTTGTTTTTAAGCATTTAAGATTTAAAATTTTTTCTTCTAGTTCCTATGAGCTATAATACTAATGGTTTTTTAAACATTTACTATAATTTAAGCATCTTTAGTTAAAATAATTAAAATAAGTTATTTATGCATTCATTTTGTTGTTGGAATGAATCAAAATAGTTTTCTAATGATATGTGTAGCCTATTAGATAACCTGAGAGGGGGGTGAATCAGTTAGCTCCAGTTATCCTACAGTCCCAAATATCCCAAATGTATATATTCAAACTTTTCAAACAAATTATCAACTCGGTAAGCTATCAACAATAACTTTCTCTTCATCTACTGAGTGACAGTCATTTCAATACTGTGTTTACCGATCTGACTAAATATGAAATGTGTAAAGTAAAATAACAATCCAATCACATCAAATACACATAACACATATATTTTTAACGTGGAAAACATGTTAGGGGAAAAACCACCTGGGACTGGTAACCCAAAATAATTCACTCTTCTGCAGTGAGCTTGGTTAGGAGCCAACCCTGTCAAAGGTTACAAAACACACTATGAGGTGTGACCTAGTTAAATAATTTATCACTAACAATTAACTCTTGACCAACATTCACTATGGGGTCAACAAGAAAACCAACAACATTCCTTGAATGTCATATTGAAATACAAAAAGACTATTAAGTCCACTCGGTTAAGAGATTTTTATGTAACAATGGTTAAACTGATACAGTAGTGATCTAATTCAAATACAACTTAGAATACAGATTTTCAGATCTATGATAAGCTCAAAATATCTCCTCTGATCAATATTTTGTTCAATCCTTCATATCCTTCAACTTGTTCAGCTCGGTGAATAATACTCTGACACTTGGTAACGCCTACAGTTCATCTTGGTTTTGTTTATAACCAGTTTGATTAGTGGTCCATGAAAATAGTCCTTTCATGCGAATTCTCTTGTAGTGTCAATAAACTCCTGACTCAATAATGAATCTCATGTCTCTTTAAATAGACTTCATAAACCATTTTTATATCATCCGTTAGATTTTGCCTCTTAATCTCTATCATTCCTTTTTTCGCTTCAAGCTTCCTCAATAGATGTGTCTTTAACACGTTTCATCCTTCTTCATTCAATCAATCTTGAATTTTGTCAGCCATTAGATCATCATAACAAACTTTATCTTTTACCTCAGAATCATGAGCAATCATCTAGCTCATCAATTAAGTCAGTTGTTATAAACTTTATTTGTTTCTCTCACTCAGTTAATACAAAATGTGTCAATGATAACTAACTTAGTTATTACTGTTACTTGGTATACACAAGACTAGCTCAGTGTCTACTGAAATCTTCAATTACCGACCACATAAACTTGTTCAATTTTGATCTTCAATACATAAAAAAATTATGTAATACAATCAAGTCAACAACATGATGCCATAGAATCATCAATAAGTTACCCAATGTATACCTTAGCCATATCTTCCATATCCATCTCATCTTCATGTAGATATCTCATTCCTTTATCATTTTCTTCTTCTTCAGATGTTTGTAACTATCATAATAGGTATAGTCAAACCTAGTTGACATCAATGACAATACATTGACTAATTTAATGGCCTTACATATCACTTTAGTAGCTCGGTGATATCTAATCATTGTCTTATACTTGTCCATTCAGTTCATCAAGATATTCAATCAATTGTAGGTTATCATAACCAATTGGACAACTTATTATAAATAGACAACCTCTTCAAGATTATTGAAGCACACACTAGAAAGTTTTAAAAAAATTGAAGTGTTCTCCCTCATGCATTAGAGACAAATTCCTATGTTTGGGAGTGGAGTGCATTAATATATGAATTCTTATATTTGAGAGTGGGCTCATGTAAGATTCCAAGTTCAAAAAATTCTCATGGGGGAGTAGGCTGCAATTTTTCTTTTAAGGCTTTGTTTTAATAAGTTGTCAACATTATTTCAAAAATATCTAAGAATAGAATTTGTAGCAAATTGAATGTTTTTTTTAAGTTACTAGTTTTTTTCTTAAAAATAATTAATCTATTTGGCAAAAACTTGAAATTTCAATGCATTAGTACAAAACATTTCAAGAAAAAGATAATAAACAAGTGTATATCTGATCACCCTAACCATCGTCAAATGATAATATTTTTTTATGAGATTCTAGATATAAGTAGAAGACTCACATGTATGGATGTGGCATATTTTATTTTGTAATTGTTTTCTAAGTAAATAATTAATTATTATTTTTTTACAACTTTTTTAAAATATAAATATTCCTATAGTATGCAAATCATAGAATGTGACACATGTTTCAGATTAAAAAGATGTAACATCATTTGAAAGTTATAGATGTTTTTCAATCAACCTATCAGTCAGGCCTTTAGACATAATTTAAATAGAAAATAAATAATAATTACTTATTAAAATCAAAATAATCTACATAATTTATGTTGGAGGAAAGTTGTGAGTCTCCTTAAGAAATCCTTTTGTTTCATCAATTTTAGGTAAAACAAGTCATCAACTACAAAGTCAAAGTCTAGAAATGCAAGGAAAACTCCTAAACATATTTTTGTGTTGAATTTCTAATGTTGGCATGTCCTAGCCAAATCCCAAAGAAATCCCTACAAAAATCCCATGGGTGCAAATTTGTGTCAGAGGTATCAAATATCTGATATATTTGTACATATCGAATATTCGATTTTGGATATCTGATATTTTTTAACACACACACTTCTCTAATGACATAAGTAACCAATTGGATGACTTACAATTTAAACATGTAGTCGCTCAAAGATTCTTGAAGGACACACTAGAAGTCAAAAATCACTTCTATAAGATCCATATAAGTCTAGTAGACCATCTAAACTCATTGGTAACATCAAATAATTCTTCTGATAATACTAGTACACACCAAAAAGAGTAGTGTCATTTTTTATGCAAGAGAATCTGAAAATTATTATATTACATATTCTTGTAGAGAGGGTTTTTTTCTCTCAACTACCATTAAATTCTATAATGTCTTATAAATTAACTCATAACAAGTTTAATCAATTCTAAAAACCATATGGAATAACTAATTTGGAATCATAATTTTGATTGGTGATGCATAAGGATCAATCATAACATCTATAGAACAAGTCGCTTCTTTATTTAGTAGGGATAATACATTGAGTTATGTTGCTATTTTTGGAGGCTTAATTTTTTTCTTGAAGGTTTTCTCAAGGTACATCTGGTGTTATCTCTTGGTATGTTTGTTATTGTTTCATGTTTTAGAATCTAACCAATTGTTTTGTATATTTTTCTCATGAAAATTATGAGGAAATGTATATTTTTTCTTATAAAATCATTTCAAATAGTGTGGTGTTTGTGACTATAAGTTTGGAACTCTAGTGTCATTAGTCCACGATGATGTCTCAATGTAATTTTATTGGGCTTAAATCTTAAATATATTCCTATTTTTATAATTTAATATAATTTGAACCGATTGAAAACCCATATTTTCCATTAATCTCTATAACCACACATCAAAGTTATGTTTATCAAGTAATGTGTGTCTGTGCACTAATGGATAACTAATTATGTTTCTTTAAACACTAACATACATATCTTAAATTTTAATCTATATATAAAATTGGTTATGCTTTATCTTAATGTGTGTGTGTGCATTAATGAATAACTAACTATGTTGTTTTAAATATTATGGATACCAATATCTTGGAAAAAGATTACAAAACATAAGTTAAATATAATAATTTTAAAAATGCAAAAATTCTAGAGATCACATAGAGTGTTACTTATGTAGAGTCTAAACAAATGCAAATCTTAGAAAAATATATATCTCCAACACACACAAATGCAAACCTTGAAAATATGCACTCTCTAACACACATTGATAGTGATAGATTTAAATTTGTTGTAACAATTGTTTGCAAGTTTGGTGAATGCTCAAAACAAATTTGAAGCATGTTTTATGTTTTGTAAAAATTATCCAATCATATTCCTCAATTAATATTGGTAGTAGCTATGATGGGTCTAGAAACAGAATGGGGACGTTTTATTTTCATATGATATAGATAGACTAGCAAAAAATTATTCCACAAAGATCCATGATTAATTTTATTATAATATATATCTACCTACTCATTTAATGAGGGAAAGTAAATAAAATAAAAACCATATTAAAAAAAAATACATTAATCTAGGTAACTATTGATAAAAATAAAGTTATACTAAAGCAAACAAATAGAGGTATTACATTTCACACACACTATCTTTTTTTTATGAATATGTGTGTTAGTTTCTATTAATAAAAAAATACATAATCATATTCACACAAAAAATTAGGACACAAGGTCATTCCTTGAAGTCACACAAGGAGTTCCCAAAAAACTAGATGATAGAAATAACAATAAATTTGTTAAGTGGCAAGAGCAATACTAGTGGTAGGCAAAGGTAGGTCCTGGCCATCTAGTTTTTTCCATACATTTAGTGGGGTCTAAGAGGACATCAGGAAAAAATCACCTCTTGTTTGTTTTAACTTCTCCCTCCTTTTCTTTTTCTTCATTCCTTTCTAGTGAAATTGCTCGACCTATTTGAGAGAACCACTTTGCAAAGTCTATCCAACCACAAACACCACTTGCTGACAACTAGTTAATGTCGCCACTAGTATCTAGTCATGCCCCACCCAAGGACCACCAGAGGTAACACCTCCATGTGGAGGAAAGGCAAAGTGAATTTGGGCCAAGCCACTCTTAACACTAGAGTATTGTCAAGCACTTGAGATTTGGGGGACCATGAATACCAAGTTGAAAAGAAGTGTCTATGCTTATGATTGTAAGGAAGAGACTGGTCATGAGAAGAAGAGTTATTCTTATAAAATTGTATACTTTATACACATTATATAAATATCATTTAAATATAGTAATTACTATAGATCCATGGACAAAAAGTAATAATAGTGATAGAATGAAGTATGGTGTAGAACAGGACAAGTAAAGAAGATGTTAAATATGCCCCTTAAAAAAATATGATGAAATGAAGTGGCATAATATTGTAAAAATTAATAACCATTTTCTATTACATGCTAGAAGATGAACGAGAAAAAAATAAATATTCTTGGTTGAGATTATATGTTATAAGAGACCCTAATCATAATTACTTCCAATTAGGATGTCTAAACAATATCTTAGATACTGGAAGATCTTTTTCCTAATGGCTTAGTGAAGATGTCTACATACAAATCTTTAGAACTTTAACATTTCAAATAAAACCCTCCATATTAGTTCTTTGATGAAATGATATCTAATGGCTATATGCTTATTACTCTTGTGAAATAAATGATTTTCAGATGTTGAAATTGCTAAGTTGTCACCAAAAAATTTATTGCTCCATCATGTTTTTACATTAAATTTACTATCATTCTTCTCATCTAAATTATTTGGCATATCTCTTCTACTATTAATACATTCTCTAGTTTCCAATGAAAGAGTGACATTGAGTTTCTTCTTCTAGATTCTATTCATACCATACTTATTCAAAAATAAAAATATAGTTATGTGTACTTTTCTCCCATCATCAATGTTACTTGCATAATAATTGTCCATCCTAAACTTCAAAGTTGTTAAACCTAGTTTTGGTGTCTTCTTAAAATTTACCATATTGAACCTTTTTAGGTTATGATTGGTAAATAGATTAGGAAATGGATATGTCAATTTTACATTGACTCACCAAAATTCCAAGAAAATAATTAATGAAACCTAAATGAGTATTCTAAAATTTCTTCTTTATAGCTCCCTTGAATAGATCAATTGAAATATCACCCACGAATATATGTTGTGTTAATAAGATGTTTTACCTAAGTAGTTTTTACCTAGTAGGTCCTATTCACATGTTAAGTTTACTTAGGTATTACGAATATTTCTAGAAGTCTTAGTCATAACTAGATTGTATCTGACCTTTTGTCATTTAATTCTTATTTCTTAGGCCATTTAATATTTTTTTGTCTCATGCCAAATGATTAATAAAGTTACAATGATCTATCTAAGGAGTTCTCTTTGTAATATAAATCCATTATGATGCAATGCTCACAACTTGATCTATTGTCTATTCCTCATAGTTTGATCTATAGTTATATTGTATTTATTACATAAATTGATTCTCTTTTTTTTCTCTCTTGTAGAAGAAATTTTTGGTTATAGGTGATAATGGGAGCTTGAGTCCTTGAGAGACTCAAGTTCCTAGTATTTGAGCTTCATATTTGCAAATCTCTTTCTCATATTTGAGAGTGATTAGTGCTTTCACCATTGCAAGGTTGTAAATCTTGGAGGATCATGGAAAGTTGTGTATGCTCTTCTCTGGTATTTGGAGAGTAAAAATATTTGATGGAATTACCAAAATTAGGGTTTTTTCTATATGGTTGTATATTTTAATATTATTTTGGATATTTTTTGGTCAAATCAAACACTTCCATTAAGTCCAAAAGGCTCAAATATATATTTCATAAAAAAATGCTTCATATTTTCATGTAAAAAAACCAAAATATCTGTGAATTTGTCTTAAATCTAATGGCCTTAAATTTGATATCTAAATGAAAATCAATAGGTTGAACTCCAATCTACCCCCTCTCCAACCTCAGTTTCAATTCGGTAGTCCAACTTTGGAAGGACATGTCTCAATCATACAAGCTCCTTTTTGTGAGTATTTGTATCATCTTAAAATGGAAGCACTTTCATGTTAAGAACGTTTAGCCCTCTAAGTAAGTGGTCTAGGGTCATGTCAAGTGCCTTGATTAGGTCTTTGCATGGATCTAGATTTTTCCCCTATTCTTCTTCTCTCTCCACTCATTTCTAGCTCTTCCTAGCACCTAGTTTTGAGAACATAAGATCTGAGACCTTAGGGTCAAGGTTGACCTCAACCGTGACCTAGGGTAGAGTTGACTCTGACCTAGGGAAGAGTCAACCTCAACCCTGACCTTGGGTCCAATTTTCAAGTTCTAGAGGTTTTGGGATATCGTGCTTCAGAAAGTTTTATTTTCCTGCTTCCGGGTTGGCTGTTTCAAATTTCAAAATGGTAAAATCTTAAATTACATTTAATCTAGATCCATTTCTAGGGGTTAAGGTTAATTGGGATTTAATTCTCCAATGTCAGCCTCTCTAGAAGTTTGTGCCCTAGATCACTATAAAAGGAAGCCTTCCTCTCTCATATCAATCCATCTCACATCCAAAATCACCGAGCAATTCCTCTCAAGCAATCAAGCAAGAAAGAAGGAGAAGAAAAGCATTCAAGCATTCAAGATCCAATTCATCAAGGAGATCCATTGTTAGCCATTAAAGGATTCAATCTCTATGGAGCCCTCTTGTTGAAGATTTATCCATTCACATTCATCCAAGCCTCTTCCTAATCCAAGATCCATTCAAGATTGGTTTTGAAGTTCTAATGCCATTGATTTGAGGCATCCTACATACAATTCTACATTCATTTGGAGCATCCCTACTTGTGGATTCTAGGATTCAAATCCTCCACAAGGATTTCAACATAAACAAGGTGAATAGTTCCATTTACTTTGTTTATATATTGCAATTTCAATTACATTTCAAGGTTGATTCCAAACTAGGGTTTGACCAAGGTGAACCCCCCATCCAAACAATAGAAACCATTTTTCTTGCAGGTATAGGTACAGGACAACAAATTACAGTTCAGATTTTGATACCATTTTTGACGAACTTCTGAGATCCGTGAATAGAATTTCCATTGGATTTGTTTTAGATCAGGGACAATCTTTAGTGGGGGGTAAGATTGTGCCCTGCTATTTGGGTCAAAGTCAACCTGACTCTGAAAGATAAAAAAAATTCTGGGTTTTCTCTGTCTCGGTATTTCCAGTCTGGAGCAGGTTGTAGAATTCCTCGAAACTGTGCACAGACATTAGAAATCAGCATTTTCTAGATTTTCCATATTTTGAGGTTAGTATTTATCTTCTATTCATTTAAGATTTCAAGCACAAAGTTTCTATAGCAAAGTATAATATTTTCTCCTTTCTTCATATTCTCCATAGTTTGATTCATTTGTGTATTGATCACTTCTTTGTGATTAATCAATTTGGATCTCTCTTTTTGGGAATTTGGATTAGGGATAGATCTTATATTTCCCCCATTTCTCACATAGATATAACAATATTTTGTAAAGGGTAAAGATAGTCCCCCTACATGTTTACCACATTACATTTTAGTGAACCTAACACGCTTACCCACTTTTCTTTTGTGGAATTAGATGCCCTATTGTGTTTGTGGTGTTATATTTCCCTTTATATCTTTTTGGTGTTAGATTTTTCTTTTATGTTAAATCTTGCATTCTCATAAAATTAGATTTCTTGCTTTTATATTTTAAAAATACAAATTTTTATTTTTTTACAAAATCTCTTTAAAATACAAAAATATTCATTTGTTCATGCTTTGTGTTTTTCTAGTTTAGTTCATTTCTGTTGTATTGGTATATGAGCTTTACTACCACTAGTCCTACCTATAACATTCTAGTTAGAATAAGTCGTAGACTCATGGGTTCCTTTGATCTTGAATCTTCCTCTCCTTTCCTTAGGATCTTAGATGACAATTTGATTATTCATGATTCCAATCCTATTATGGAGAAAAACTCTTCTCACTCATCTCATGATGAGGATGATGCTTTAAGAGTTCCTCCTGAACAAGTCCAAAAACTTTCAACTGAACTTGATAAAATGGGTAATTGGCTTATTCAAGAAAACCATAATCAAGATTCTATTCAAGCTCTCGAGGCTCTTAAGAAAGTTCTCCATGATAGTGATCAAGGTGTTAATCTCTTGTGTGGTATTACTCATCTTGTGCATTCAAATGTTAAGCCTTTAGCTCAAGAAGCTTAAGATTTAGGATTGATTCCTCTGGTTACTAGTGTCAAACCTTCTTTTGTTCCTTTATCTAGTATTCCTACCTATACTCCTTCTTTGGTGACTATGACGGTTCCCTCTATTCCTATGTGTGTTCCTCCTGTGTCCCTTCCTATATCAAAACCTTCTTACCATAATGTTCCTTTTACTTATTCCAATCCTCTTCCAACTATATTAGTTCCAAGTGTTCCTCCAATTGTGTCTTCCATTCCTGCAACTTCATACACTTTACCTAGTGTTTCTAATGTTGCTATTCATCCTATTTCCTCTAATGATTCAACAATCATCAGTTTGGCTCAAAATGTGTCATCTCTACAACAACAACTTGCGTCCCTAACTCAAAACAAGTTTAGTATTCCTAAATATGACATGGGAAGTCCTTTGTCCCTAGACAACATTCGTACTGTCGTTCCTTAGCAAGTCAATATGCCTCGTCTTGAGAATTATAATGGTAAGTGAGACCCTATTCATCATGTTAAAGCATTTCAGATCCTTTGTAGTGATTATTCTCATGACCATAGGATTTTAGCCAAGTTATTTGCTAGAACTTTTCATGACAAGGCCTTACAATGGTATTGTTCCTTGCCTCCTTATTCTATTGAATCATTTCCCAAACTTGCTAATGCTTTTATTCAACAATTTCAAAATAACATTGATCTACAAGTGTCTTTGACTAATTTGATGCATTGTAAACAAAGTGCTAAGGAAAAAATGAATGAATTTATTGGTAGATTTAAGCATTTATATGCTTAGATTTCCTATCTTGTTCCTGATATTGATATTCAACGTATGTTTATTTCAAATTTGCAAAAGGATATTAGAGATAAGATTCTGCTTACTAAATTTACCTCTTTTCAACAACTCTGTGCAATGCTTCATCATTATAAATTACAAGTGAGTCAATTTGAGAGAAACGCTCCAATGGCTCCTGTTCCAGTTGATAAGAGTGATGTTGCTCCTAATCCAAACAAATTTAAAAAATTCAACAACTATGTCAAGATAAACAAACAAGCGAATACAGTTGCTGATCAAGTTGTTGTTGCATCTCATAATGCCACTTCTGCATCCACTTCTTTTTGATTAAATTGTACATTTACTCCTCTCTCTGAATCTTTACATACTATTATGAATAGGTTGTTGACTTCTAATATTATTACTTTACCTCCTATTTGACCTCTTTTACTAGCTGCAATAGCATCCAAATCCTTTGATCCTAAAGCTTTTTATTAATATCATCATCAGAATGGTCATGATACTGAGAAATGTTATTCTTTAAAACATAAGGTTCAGGACTTGATCAACTCTAATGCCTTATCTGTTGATAATCTTCATGGTAGCGGGAACAAATCTTTCTCTTGTCCTAATCAAAGTCTTCAAATCTATACAAATCCTTTACCTAAACATGATACTAATACCATTGATCAGCCATCTTCTATGGATTTTGTGTATGATTCAAAGATGGATGATCTTAATCACATTGTTAATCAGGTGGAGCATGTTGTTCAATCTGTATCTCCACCTCAGCCTCAACCTCAACTTCAATCTCAACCTATACCAAAACCTAAGCCTAAATTGAAAACTCAACCTAAACCTTGACAACAACCTGAGAATAAAAGACCTCGGGAACTCTTGATTACCTTTGATGATTCTGAGACTATTAAAGCTCTTGATGGTCCCCTTTACATTTATGCTAGGATTTATTAGATACCTACTCATGGTTATCTTGTTGATCCTACATCCTTAGTCAATATTATTACTGAAGAAAATATTTTTATGAAAAACTTGCAACATGATTCTTATGATACATTGGATGTGTGGATTCAAAATTTTAATGGTTTTCTTTATCCATCATTTGGTTCTATTAACTTACCGATTGAAATTTGTGGTAAAATTGTGAACACTACCTTTATTGTTGTTCCTACTTCTAATTAGTTTCAAGTTAAGCTTGGTTTGTTGTGGTTGAACATCATGCATGTTGTTGCTTCACCTATCCATAAATGCCATAAATTAATTCATGATGAAGAAGTGAAGATGAGAAATCATAGTTTATATCAACCTTTTAGGCCCAAAGATTGTTCTACTCTTTACTTCTTTTGGCCTTCATTACCTAATTCATGTCCTTCTCGACCTGATAATCTTTTCCACTCATATCAAGCCTATAAGCATCGTACGATTATCAAATTAAGCATACCTCCTATGGATCTTAATCGTGGTCTTTTTCCTACACCTTCCATACATCCTTTATCCATGGCTTCTACATCTATTAATCAAGCTCCTATTATTGCTTGTCAGTCTGCTGATAATCCTATTAATCCTCCTATAGAACCTGTGAAGGATCTGGTAATCACTCCTAGTTCTCAACATATTTCAAGTAAGGCAAAACATAATCAATATTCTAATGAACATCTTAAGAAATTTCATACTCAAGATAAATCTCATAATTCTATTCTTCAAAAATCTTTACCTTCTTTTGATAAGCCTATGCAGGATGTGTTAGAAGAAGTTGTTGCTAATAATGATGTTAAAATGAAAGATTATGATGATCCTATTCGTATCTTAGAACCTATTTTGATTAATCTAGATGAAGAAGATACTCTTGATGATGTTAATGATGAATATGAGACTATTGACATTGACATTGATTTACCCAATATGCTTTCATCACAATTGACACTTACACCTAGTATCAAACATTATGATTCTCAAGAGGATCCTTGTTTGGAACTGGCTATCATTCCTACTATGTTGGATATAGTCCCTCTTGCGAGTTACCCACCTTCCCTAAATGATATAGAAAAAGATGGGGAGATTAGATGGCATGCTTGATCGGTTTTTCCTTCATGGTAGCTTTTTTGTGTATTTTCTTGTAGTACTGTGCTTCTCCTATGATGTGTTTGCTAAATGTTGTTAGATTCTTTTATATGACCTTTGTTACTTTGTTGGTACAAGGTGATAAAATAATTGAACCTATTGTACAAGTCCTCTATATGTATCTCTATTCTTCCATATGTTGTTTCATGTTATGTTGTACCTATGTTATTGTTTGTAAATGTTTCCTTGTGTAATCTATTTGGATCCATGACTTGGTAGCACTGATTCTTTTTAGTCTCCAGGTCATGGTCTAAAAATATTCTTATTCATATCTCTTATGTGATCTTTCCTCCATTGTGATTGTAGTTCTACTTTCTTTGGGGAATGATGTCAATTCATTTGTAATAATATCATATATATATATAATCTTATGATTATACTGACCCCATGGAAGGTAGATCCCTTCTATGTTCTATGTATGTTTATGTGGTATTTCCCTTGATTTGTCTTCATTTGGGGGCATCTCGTAGTGGAAACATAATTAGTGGAGGATTTTATGTTTCCATTAAAGCCATTACTCTTGTTAAAGTGTTAGCAATGACTTTAATGTGGGGGCATATGCTCTGCTCACCTATTTCACAAACACACTTTTCGATATACATATATTATTTTTCAAGATACTTTTCTCCCTTTATGGATTAGTGACTAATCCTTAAAGCATGGATTTTTATTTAGGATCTCTTGATCCCTCTAGTTTCAAATTTTGATCCCTTAAGGTTGAAGGTGTCCTTAAGACTGGATCTCTTTTGGTTTTGTTTTTACTCTTGTGGAATAGTGATGTTGACAATCCCATAATCCCCAAGTTTGATTCCACAAACTACCACTAGGAATGAATAGGACTCCTACAGGTAATGACTCTTGGAAAAATGATTTGTTCACCCCACAACCTCCTTGCTAAGTTGATGTATGAATCAACACCCTCTTGACTCCCACTTAACAATTTCAATATGAAAGTATAGTATTCTCCAATTTGTAGTTCAAGGAAACTAGCCAATCTCCGTGTAGCCCTCCTACTCAGGTATTTTGAATGTAACTCCAAAATTTCCCACACAACCCAATGATCTAAGGATATATTTGGACACCCTTTTTAGTTTTCTTTTGATTTTTTAAAATTTAAGAAGTGATTCTGAAGCTATCCTACCAAAGGATACTCAAGACACTTAGGGCTAATAGGGCTAATTAGGGGCTCTAAAGAAGGAAATACCCTCAAATGGATTGGTTTTATCCTTTTGAAAATTTGAGACTCTTAAGATAGGATAGGACATTCCAAATCCAAGGTTTTGTGTTTTGATTCATCACCCATCAAAAGTTATGGGGTCTGTTGCAACCTATCTATAAGGTAGTCACATAGAGATGCCTACCTAGGGCTTCCTGTTTCTCCACCCTTCCCTAAATGGAAAATTATATCCTTTTGTAATATTAATATACATAGGCCATTCTTGCATTCCACCAAGTTTCATCAGATTCCCATGGTCGGTTTGCAAGAAATGGCCAAAAAGCCTTAAAACCCTAAGGTCTATCATGAATCAGGGCAGTGACCTTGTAGATCTTATGACACAGAGACTAGGTGGAATGAGGAATTAAAATAAATTGAAAAATGAAGGTAAGAACCATAATAAACTTCTCTAATCAATCTTTCTTCATTCATTGTCCATACCAAGTCACACAATTACTACTTCAGTCTAAAAATGCAGAAAATAGGGTATATTTTATTGATTTTCAAAAATCTATTACATTACCATGCACACTCGCATTGGTATGACCAAAATAACACCTAAATAGGTCCCTCCAACTATTTGAACCAAGTTTTATTAGTTGGAGAGGTAGGGTAGTCATTGGTAATAGATTTTTAACAAGTTGCTAAAAGTTGTAAAGCAACTTTTTAGCAACTTTGCAATTTTTGTGCAACTTTTCATTTTTGTTGCATATCTTCTAATTCTTATGCTATCTAGGCCTAATGTGATGACCTAAGGCCTCTTATGGCCTAATAAATACCTTACATTCCTAACTAAGACTAAATCTGACCTTAAACACCTCTTTTATCAATCCCTCAATCTAAGTGTCTTAGGTTTATATGGCCACCCAAAATCACTTGATTGAACAATAGGACCTAAATGAGAATACATTGTCATCTAAGGAACTAGGAATATAAAGAAGACTTGTGATATCCTTAACATCAATTCTCTTCTTCTGATTTAGTCTTTTGAGGGTGCTCTTGCACCAAATAGAATATTCCTCAAGTTGAATCTTTGATGGGTTGACTAGTGAGTAGCCACATTCACTAGGTGGTTCAATTCCATCTTTCAAGTTGCGTTGTTTCCTTGTGTGGTTCACAATGGGACATAAGTTCTCATTGGGTGAGATGATCAAACCCTCTTCTCTCTCTTTTCTAGAGATGTCTCTCTTATTGTGATCTTGGAGTTGATGAAGGCTTGAGTCCCTAGGGGCTAGAGGATTTCTTTATCACTTTGATTTCAATAAGATTATCTTTTCATTATGATCTCCTTTACCAAGAGTTTTCATTGAGTCCATACTCTTGCTAAAGTGGGGGCTTAATGTATCATCTTAAAATGGAAGAACTTTCATGTTAAGAACATTTATTCCTCTGAGTAAGTGGTCTGGGGTCATGTCAAGCACCTTGATTAGGTCTTTGCATGGATCTGGCTTTTTCCCCATGTTCTGCTTCTCTCTCCACTCATTTACAACTCTTCCTGGCACTTGGTCCTAAAAATTTAAGATCTGAGACCTAGGGTCAAGGTCAACCTCCTAGGTCAAGGTTGACCTCAACCCTGACCTAGGGCAATGTCAAACTCAACTCTAACCTAGGCAAGAGTCGACCTCAACTCTAACCTAGGGAAGAGTCAACCTCAACCCTGACCCTAGGTCCAATTTCAAGTTCCAGAGGTTTTGGGATATTGGGCTTTGGAAATTTTTATTTTCCCGCTTCCAGGTCAGCTGTTTCAAATTTCAAAATGGTAAACTCTTAAATTGCATTTAATCTAGGTCCATTTCTAGGGGTTAAGTTTAATTGGAATTTAATTCTCCAATGTCAGCCTCTCTAGAAGTTTGTGCCCTAGATCACTATAAAAGGAAGCCTTCCTCTCCCATTTCAATCCATCTCACATCCAAAATCACTGAGAAATTCCTCTCAAGCAATAAAGCATGCAAGAAGGAGAATAAAATCATTCAAGCATTCATCCCCTTTCAAGCATTCAAGCATTCAAGATCCAATTCATCAAGGAGGTCCATTGTTAGCCATTAAAGGATTCAATCTCTATGGAGCCCTTTTTTTGAAGATTTCTCCATTCACATTCATCCAAGCCTCTTCCTAATCCAAGATCCATTCAAGTTTTGTGTTGAAGATTTAATGTCATTGATTTGAGACATCCTACATACAATTCTACATTCATTTGGAGCATCCCTACTTGTGGATTCTAGGATTCGAATCCTCCATAAGGATTTCAACATAAACAAGGTGAATAGTCCCATTTACTTTGTTTCTTTATTGCAATTTCAATTACATTTCAAGGTTGATTCCAAACTAGGGTTTGACCAAGGAAAACCCCCCATCCAAACAATAAAAACCATTTTTCTTGCAGGTATAGGTACAAGACAATGAATTGCAATCCAGATCTGGATACCCTTTTTGATAAACTTTCAAGATCTGTGAATAGAATTTTTGTCAAAGTTGTTTCAGGTTAGGGATGACCTTCAGTGGGGGGTAAGATTGTGCCCCGCTATTTGGGTCAAAGTTGACCTAACTCTAAAAGACAAAAAAAATTGTGAGTTTTCTTTGTCTCAGTATTTCTAGTCCGGAGCAGGTTGCAAAATTCCCCGAAACTGTGCACAGACATCATAAATTAGCATTTTCCAAATTTTCCCTATTTTGAGATTAGTATTTATCTTCTATTCATTTAATATTTCAAGCACATAGTTTCTATAGCAAATTATAAGATTTTCTCCTTTCTTCATATTCTCCATAGTTTGATTCATTTGTGTATTGATCACTTCTTTGTGATTAATCAATTTGGATCTCTCTTCTTGAGAATTTGGATTAGGAATAGACCTTATATTTCCCCCATTTCTCACATAGATATAACAATATTTTGTAAAGGGTAAAGATAGCCCCCCTACATTTTTACCACATTACAATTATTTTTTTTAATTTGGGGTAGAATTTTGTGTTCTTCACAGTAGTATAATACATTTTTATTTTGGTGCTTTTTAAAAATTTCATCTTCTCATAGGTTTTGTTTAATTATTCTATTTTTTGGATCTTTCAAGGCTTCATTCTTGCTCCTATTGTCACAATTTGGTGCAATTTTTAAAAAATTATAATTTGTCTTGTACTTTTAGGAAGTGTAGTACAAAATTGATCTTATTTTATGTATAAAATTTTCTTTCATTTTGTAATTAAATTTGACATATGTAAGCACTACAATTGAGTCTATCTTGTTGGTTTTACCATTTGGCACCTATAATCACACTACCCATAATGTGTCATATCATATATTGCTAGAGAGATTCATGATTGAGTAATTTGGGGGGTAATCTTATGTTTCTTGCTATTTTTAATCATGTCTTTTAATAAAAATAATGTAAATGTACTTATCATAGGAAAATAAAGCATACAATAGATGAATGTGATGAACTACAACTGATTGAATACCTGAATGACTTGAAGATCAATGATTAGAGATCACCAAGTTACTGAAATGATATGTAAGATAATTAAATCAGTCATTATGTTGTCATTGATGTAAACTAGTTTCAACAGTACTTATCATGTTAGTTACAAACATCTAAACATTTGTAAAAAGGGGAGAAAAGATGATGAACTGAGATATCTACATGGAGAAAGATGGATATGATAGATGAGAATAAGAAATAATTTGGGTAACTTATTGATGAGTCCATGATCTCATATTGTTGACTTGATTATGTTGCATTAATCTATTATGGAGGAGGAAGAAAAATTGTACAAGGCAATGTGGTCGGTAAATAAAGGCTTCAGTATATATCGAGCCAGTGTTGTGTATACCAAGTGACATTATTAACCGAGCTTGTATTCACCGACGCATTTCTTTGTTAACCGAGTATGGATGAAAGTATAAAATGCCTAGTTTAGCTGACAGAAAATGATGAGCTGGAAATTGTTATGATTTCGAGATTGAGGATAAAGTTTGTTATGAGATTTGCAACTGAAAAAATTTGAAGAAGATATAAAGGATGGTATTGAAACATGTAATTTACACAACTGGCGAGGAAGGTCTAAGAGGAAAAATAAACGAAGAAGGATAAGCGGAAAAATCTGATGGTTGATATGAAAATGATTTATCTGTCTATATAAGAGATATGAGTTTCTTTATTGAAACTATGCCGAAAGAAAGAAGACTATCAAGATTTTGCATGAATATAGTTTCATGCATGCCTGATTAGGCTGGTTGAAGGAGAACCAAACTACAAAATAGAATCAAGCGTCAGAGAGCTATTACCAAGTGAAAGTAAGTTGAGGAAGTGAATTGAAATATTGATCAAAGGATTTGTATGGGCTTAGAATAGATCTGAACATCTGTAAATTAAGTTATATTGTAATAAGATCAACTACTATTTCAGTTTAACCATTGATACAGAAAATATCCTAACCGAGTGGACTTAACTATCTTATGTTATGCCCCTATGTCATTCAAGGAATGTACATTGTTATCTTATTGTGATGCAGGAGCATCTCAGGTCCTTGGCAATCTTGCATCACCCAAAAAAAAATTTGAGTTTTGCCTATGTTGCTCAGTTTCTTCTTTGACTAATTTGGTTACTGAGTGTGGTTGGTTCTCTCCTGGGTGGTTGGTTATTTCACTGGCATTTGACATTGTCTATCTATTGCTCGGTTATTGTGCTTACCGATAGGTCTAGTTTTGTTTCCTATTGTGGCTGACTTGTGCATTTATATTGGATCATAGATTTAATGTTTGTATCCATCATTGGGAAGCATGTGGTCCTAGATTTGACCATTACTTTTGCTAATTGTGGATCTGAAGGCCGACTCAGCTCGATAGCTTCTTGTATAAATGTAGTTGTTTGGTTGTAGTTTTGGGAGAAGTGGTTGGATAGAGATAGTAGATAGCATATTAGAGATTTGTAATAGATCCTCACATTTTTGAGGACTTCTGTAATTCATTTTAATATCAGGCCATAACTAGGAAGGCCTTACAGCCTGACATGTATGGTTATAATTGATGATAATATATGAAAGATCTGGCATTCTCTCTCTCACTATTGTTGTTTGTTTCTTCTACATGTGTGTTGTAGGCTTGGATCATTAGGGTGCACCATCCTTTGGCCCCTCTTACATCCCTACCTTGCGTCAGGTGGTATCAGAGTGAGGTTAGATCTTGATCTAGTTCTACGGATCTAGGTTTGCAGGTTCCTCTTGAAACCCTAGCTGATTGTTGTGGGGTAGCAGATTGTGATCTGGCCTAAAACTATAGAGGGTTGTCAAGATGGTTCGTGGGAGGTGAGATGAAGATCTAGGATTGGCTGATATGCTAAGGTAGATTGCTGCTAGGTTAGAAGCAGTGGAGACAACCCAAAGAAGAGGCAGACATCTTGAGGATGTTAGTGATGATGAAATTGAAGAACAGGCGAATGCAGAACCTGCACCTATTATGGATCAAGGTGAAGAAAGATTTTTGAAGGCTTTGACAAGTCTGAAGTCAACACTACATTTCAATCCTCCTGAGTATGGTGGACAGATGGATTCTGATGAATTGGTGGACTGGATCACCGAGATGGAAAAGTATTTTGAATATGAAAACATTCCTGAGGATAAGAAGGTGAAGATTGCAAGCACAAAGTTAAAAAGTCATGCATCCTTATGGTGGGAACATCTACAATTGGACCAAAAGAGGAAAGGAAAGTAAAAAATCAAGGTATGGAGTAAAATGGTTAATAAATTGAAAGGATAGTTCTTACCTTGTGATTATCATATTAACCTAGTTCGGCGAATGTAAAGTTTGAGACAGAAAGATAGCTCAGTAAAAGAGTATACTGAGGAATTTTATAGATTGGATATCAGATCTAGACATGATGAAGATGATGTGGAAAGAATCGATAGATACCTAAATGGTCTGAGAGTTTCCATCCAAGAGGAAATTAGTATGGTCAAGTTAGAGAACATTGAAGAGGCTTATCAATTTTCTTTGAAGGCTAGGGAGAAATTGAACAAGAGACATGAGAAAAGATAGAGAGGTCATGGTGGTAGATTCCCTAGAAGAAGAGGTAGATCTAATGGTGAAAATGGTAGATCTGAACTAGAAAAGACAAATCTGGGCAAAGGCAAGACTGAGTGGAAAGGTGAAAGTTCTAGAGGTAGAGGTAGTAACTACTGAGGTGGTTATGGTAGAGGAAGTTTTTGAGGAACTAATTATAATTGTGGAGAAGAAAGACATAGATCTTTTGAATGTACATAGGCTAACAAGAAGGCTGGTAGTAGTAGGAATGCTTTGGTGCAAGAAGAGTCACCTAATGAACCTGAGAAAGAAAATAACTTGCTGGTAAGGATAGCACTATGGAGTGAAAGCAAAAAGGAAGATCCAATAAGAAAAAGTTTGTTCAAGACCAAATGTAGAGTTTGTGACAAAGTTTGGAAGGTAATCATTGACATTGGTAGCTCAGAGAATTTGGCATCTGCAGAGATGGTCACAAAATTGCAGTTGGAAAGGTTGGTACATCCGAAGCCCTATCAGATTTCATGGATCAAAGATGAGCATACACTCCTGGTAAGTGAACAATGCTATGTGAATTTGAAGATTGGAAAATACTATGATAAGGTGTTATGTGATATCATGCCTATGGATTTTTGTCATATTTTGTTAGGTAGACCTTGGCAATATGATAGACATGCTACATATGATGGGAGATTGCATAAGTATACTATTGTAGCTAATGGAAAGAAACAAATCTTGTTACCATTGATGGAAGAACCTGTTAGTAATGTTTACACATCTGTGAAATTTTTTTTGATGGAAGGAAGAAAGTTTGTTAACTCATTAAAGAGGAATGATGTATGTTTTTCTGTGATTCCTAATAAACCAAGTAAGAAAATAGAGGATAATGTCCCTAAGGAGATTGATAAGTTACTCACCAAATAAAGTGATATCATTTCTGATAATGTACCTGATGGTTTTCCACCAAAAAGAAGTATTGATCATTGTATGGATCTAATCCCTAGAGCTATTTTACCAAATAAGGCACCTCATCGGTTGACACCTACTGAGAGTTAGGAATTGAACCGATAGATTCAAGAGTTTCTGGAGAAAGGTTTGATTAGAGAAAGTTTGATTCCTTGTGTAGTACCTACTATATTGGCACCAAAGAATAATGGAGAATGGAGAATGTGTACTGATTCCAAAGAAATCAACAAGATAACAGTGAAGTATAGGTTTCCTATACCGAGAATGGATGACATAATGGACAGTTTGATTGGAGCAAACTATTTCACAAAGATTGATTTGAAAAGTGGGTATCATCATATCAGAATTAGAGAAGGTGATGAATGGAAGACTGCTTTCAAGACAAAAGAAGCTGATGGTCTAAAGATGGATCCTGAAAAGGTTGAAGCTATTCTGAATTGGCCTACACCTATGAATGCTATTGAGGTAAGATCATTTCATGGTTTGGCAAGTTTTTACCAAAAGTTCATAAGGAATTTCAGTTCACTTTGTAATGCTATGACTGAGACTATGAGAGGACACAAAAGAGAATTCAAGTGGACACATGGAGCTGATAGAAGTTTTGAGACTCTGAAGTAGAAGGTTGATGAATTACCTATTTTTGCATTACCTGATTTCAACAAGATATTTCAAGTAGAATGTGATGCAAGTGGAAGTGCAATTGAAGCTGTGTTGAGTCAAGAAGGTAAACCTATTGCTTTCTTTAGTGAAAAGTTGAATGATGCTAGAAGGAAATATTTTTTGTATGATCAAGAATTCTATGCTATTGTTCAAGCACTGAAGAAATGGAGACATTATTTGATACCAAGTGAATTTTTGTTGTACACTGATCATAAGGCTTTACAATATTTGGGTAGTCAGAATAAATTGAATCAGAGACATATGAAATGGGTTGAGTATTTGCAAAATTATACATTTGTGATAAAGCATAAGAGTGGAGTCACTAACTGAGTTGTTGATGCATTAAGTAGAAGAAGATCCTTGATGATCGAGATGAAAATTGAAGTTCTTGGTTTTGATGAGATGAGAGGTTTGTATGAAAATGACCTTGATTTTTCTAAGCCATGGAGAAAGTACAGAGCACCTATTCAAGATCAACAAGATACTAAATGGGATGAATATTTTATTTAGGAAGGTATGTTGTTTAAAGGGATTTAGTTGTGTATACCAAGAGGAGTAATGAGATCTAATCTAATAAAGGAGAAACATAGTAGTGGTTTGGCTGGACATTTTGGCATTGATAAAACATGGAATTTGCTTAAGAAGTACTATTGGCCACAGTTGTATACAGATGTTCATAAATTTGTGAAAAGTTGTGGAATTTGTCAAGTTACAAAAGGAGTAAGTCAGAATACTGGATTCTATACACCGATTGTTGTTCTTGAGAAACCTTGGATTGGCATCAGTATGAATTTTGTTCTTGGCTTACCGAAGACAGTAAGAGGTAATGATTCAATATTTTTTGTTGTGGATATATTTTCTAAGATGGTACATTTTATACCTTATAGAAAGACATTAGATGCAATACATGTAGCAAATATTTTATTTAAGGAAATTGTCAGATTGCATGGATTACCGAGGAGTATTATCTCTGACCGAGACAGTAAATTTGTTGGATACTTTTGGAAAACACTTTGGAAGAAATTTGGCACTGAGTTGAAATATAGTTCTACATTTCACCCACAAACCGATGGACAGATTGAAGTTGTGAACACAATTTTGGGAAATCTTTTGAGATGTTTAGTTGGAGACACACCGAGTAATTGGGATTCTATGTTGGCATAAGTAGAGTTTGCATACAATAATCCAATGAATAGGAGTACTGGAAAGACACCATTTGAGATTGTGAATGGCACACAATAGAGAGGAATATCTGATTTGAGAGACATTGCTGATGAGAATAAGAAAAGTGCTGAAGGAGTAAAATTTGCTGAGTACATTAAGACTTTGCATGAAGATGTGAAGCTGAAGCTGGAAGACAGTAATCATAAATACAAAGACAAAGCTGATAGATCAAGAAGACATAAAAATTTTGATGTTGGTGATGAAGTGATGGTTCATTTGAAGAAAGGCCAATTTCCTATTGGAACATATGGGAAGCTGAAGATGAAGAAGTTTGGACCTTGCAAGATTTTGAGGAGATTTGATAGTGGAAATGCATATGAGATTGAGTTACCTGATGACATGGACATATCACCAATTTTCAACATTGCTGATTTGTATGAGTATCATGAACCTAATGAAGAAGTGGCAGTACTGACAAAATATCCTAAGAAGTAGTATGATGAAGTTGAACAAATTTTGAAGGAAAGAGTTGGCAAGAGTACCAAAGGAAAACAATATATGGAATATCTGGTTAAGTGGAAGAATAGACCGATGGAAGATAGTTCATGGATTTCATAGTTTGAGTTGGATGCAGCTTAGACCAAACCTACCAAATGATTCAAAGAATCATTTCAAAATAACCCCAGGTGTTTGATGCAGGAGCATCTCAAATCCTTGGCAATCCTGTGTCACCAAAAACATTTTTGAGTTTTGTCTGTGTTGCTCAGTTTCTACTTTGACCAAGTTGGTTGGTAGTTGGTTGGTTCCTTTGGTTACTGAGTGTGGTCAGTTCTCTCCTAGGTGGTTGATTATTTCACTGGCGCTCGACATTGTCTATCTGCTGCTTGGTTATCATGCTTACCGACGGGTCTAGTTTTATTTCCTGTTGTGGCCGACTTGTGCATTTATATTGGATCATGGATTTAATTTTTATATCCATCATTGGGAAGTGTGTGGTCCTAGATTTGACCATTACTTCCACTAATTATGGATCTGAAGGCTGACTCAGCTTGGTAGTTTCTTGTATAAATATAGTTGTTTGGTTTTAGTTTTGAGGGTAGTGGTTGGATAGAGATAATAGATAGTAGATTAAAGATTTGTAATAGATCCTTACATGTTTGAGGACTTCTAAAATTCATTGTAATATTAGGTTGTAACCAAGAAGGCCTTACAGACCGGCATGTATGGTTCTAATTGATGATAATATATGAAAGATCTGGCATTCTCTCTCTCACTGTTGTTGTTTGTTGCTTCTGCATGTGCATTGTAGGCTTGGATCATTAGGGTGCACCATCCTTTGGCCCCTCTTGAATCCATGCCTTGCATCATATTAACCCCATAGTGAATGTTGGTTGAAAGTTAACTCTTAGACTTAAATCCTCTAACAAGGTCACACCTAACAGTGTGTTTGTAACTTTTAATAGGGTTGGCTCTTCATCAAGCTCACTTCAGAAGAGTGAAAATTATTTTGGGTTACTAGTCCCAGGTGGTTTTTCCCTTAGAAGGGTTTCCACATTAAATCATTGTGTTATGTGTTTCTTTGATGATTGTTTTATTGTCATATTTTACATACTGCATATTTTATTTGGTCAATAATCACAGTAAGTTAATTAACTGGTAATCGGTAAAAGACATAGATAGTTTAATATTTTATGTTATCGAGCTACAAAATTTATTGGAATTATTGTAAGTGAACTACATCTTTGTATTTGGGACTATAGTTTAACTAATCTAACTGATTCACCCCCCCTCTTAGTTATTCTAACAATTGGTATTAGAGAGTTGGTTTCTTGGAACAAATTTTTAAGGACTTCAGTAGAAAGATTACAAGATGTATAAGAGGGAAGTGCTGAAGCTGAACAAGGACAACTTCAGGACATGGAAAATTTGAATGAAACTTCATCTATATGGAATTATTGAATCTTCTATGCCTTTACTAGATAATGGCTATTTACAACCACCTAGTCCTCTGACTCTTGATCAGTTAAGAGTCTGACATGAACACAACATCACTATGATAGAGATAGTTGTTGCTCTTACTGATGCTGAATTTCAAGACATCAAGGACTGCACTACTTTAAAGGAAATGTGGGAGAAACTTGTCCTAGTACATGGTGGTGATGCAAATGTGATAAGAGCCAGAGCTGAAAGCTTGAGAGGCATATTTGATGATATGAAAATGAAGGAAGGATAAAACATAGTACAATACTCAAACTAAATTAAAGAGGTTGTCAATTCTATTCATGGAGCTGGTGGTACCATTGATGAGGATACTATGGTAAGTAAAATTTTGAGAACACTTTTACCTATCTATGAAATCAGAATATCTGCAATTAATGAAATGAGGTTTGAACCTAATAGCACACTTACTCTTGATAGTCTAATTGGAAAGTTAACCACTTTTGAGCTAAACAATTATGATAACAGTGTTGTACCAACTATTGAGTCTGCTTTTATGTCTTCTCTTAAGATTGGTAAATCTAGTAGTAAGCAAAATATAAGGAATGAAAGTGATAGCAATACCAATGATGAGCTTGATGAACTAGAAGCACTAATGGCCTGGAGACTGCCTAAAGGTAAATGTAGATATAAGGGTAAATTACCTTTAGCTTGTTTTAATTGCAAAGAAGTTGGTCATATTGTTGTTAGATGCCTGAACAGGAAAGAAGATGAGAATGACAGAGATAGATCTAGAGGTGGAAGCTATGGTAGAAGGAATAACAGAGATAACTGATAGTACAATAGAGAACCGAGATCACAAATATAAAGGTAAAAAGGTATGTTACTTTTTTGAAGAGAATGATACAGACATTGACATAGATGATGATGTTGAGGTGGTGTTTGTTGCAATGAAAGATGATTCAGAGGAAGAAGAAAGGTATGTAGAAACAACACTCATTTTTAAAGTTAGTAAAAATGATACTTGGATCATTGATAGTGATTGTACACATCACATGACTGGTGATGAAGATAAGTTTGGTCATCTTGATAATTATAATGGAGGTTCAGTAAAAATGGGTAATGTTACACCTTACATGTTTAAAGGAAAAGGATCTTTATTGATAAATGATAAAATTAGATGTGATAATGCTTATTGGGTAAAAGGACTGAATTACATTTTTCTAAGTATAGCACATCTTAACAAATCAGGTCACCGAGTGGCATTTGAAAGATAGAAGGTGAGAATCTTTGATGAAAGTGGAAAGCTTGTTGGAACAGGAGGACAATCAAAAGGTAACTTATTTTATCTTGACAATGCTAAGACTTCTTGTTTACTAGTGAAAAATGAGGATGCATGGTTATGACATAAAAGGTTATGTCATGTAAATTTTGATAACATGATTAAGATTAGTAGAAAGAGAAAATTTAGAGGAATGCCTAGCCTAACTAAGCCCAATCATGTTATGTGTCATCAATGTCAGAAAGGGAAGATGAAAAAATCTAGTTTTAAAAGTAAAGACTATTCAACAAAAAGAATCTTGGAGTTAGTTCACACCGACCTATGTGGTCCCATGAGAACTCAAAGCTACTATGGTGATAGATACTTTATTCTGTTTGTTGATGATTATACTAGATTGATGACTGCCATATTTTTAAGAGAGAAGTCTGAGGCATTTAAAATGTTTAAATGGTACAAGGCTAAAGTAGAGAAAGAAACTGAAAAAGAATTGAAATTATTGAGGTCTGATAGAGGTGGTGAGTTTATTTCTGATGAATTCACTAACTATTGTAATAAGCATGGCATCAAAAGATAGGTTTTTGCACCTAGAACACCACAACAAAATGAGATTGTTAAAAGAAGAAACAGATCCATTGTTGATTGTGCAAGAACACTGATGATAGAGAAAATTTTTGCATAGATGTATTAGAGAGAAGCAGTTAGCACAGCTGTATATGTCTTGAATCGAGTTCAACTAAAGAAAGACACAAACTAGAGACCCTATGAGTTATGGTTTGGATACACACCGAGTGTAAGTTACTTCAGAATTTTTGGTAGAAAAGGTTTTATTTTGAAAGATGATAGGAATGAGAAATTTGACTCAAAAGGGGATGAGGGAATATTTCTTGGATATTCTACTAAAAGTAAAGCTTACAAGTGTCTGAATAAAGTTACTAATAAGATGATTGAAAGTGCTAATGTCAGAGTTGATGAATTTTTTGATAAAAATGATGATGAAAGAAATAAGGAGCTAGAAGACTATAGTAGATTTGTTTATGTTGAACATCCAGAGTACCTACCAAAGCCATAGGTTGAGTCAACCGAGTATCAGGAAAATAACACTGAGGAATAGCAAAGGGAAACTGAGGATCGGGAAGAAGCTACCAAGAAAGGAAATGAACCTGAATAGAATCAAGAACAAAGAAGAGATCAAGTGCTAGCAAGACTTGTCAGAAGACATCATCCTGAGAATCAAATCATTGGAGACAAGCAAGCTAGCATGCTGACAAGAAGTAAGTTAAGAAAAAATGTATTCTTAGTTTGTGAGTTTGAACCAAAGAATGTTAAGGTTGCACTTGAGAATGATGAATGGATCAATGCTATGAATGAAGAGATAGAAAAAATTGAGAAAAATAAATGTTATTAGTACTAAATGGATTTTAAAAAATAAGTTGAATGAAAATGGAGAGGTAACAAGGAATAAAGCTAGACTTTTTTGCAAGGGATATACACAAGAAGAAGGTATTGATTATGGTGAAACTTTTACACCCATTTCTAGGCTAGAAGGAGTCTGCATGTTACTTGCACATGTTGCACATAAGAAATTTAAAGTCTATCAAATGGATGTTTAAGTCATCTTTTCTAAATGGAATACTAGAAGAGGAGGTCTACATAGAATAACCAGAAGGGTCTGTTGATCCAAATTGGAAAGATATGGTATGTAGACTACATAAAGCTTTATATGGATTAAAGCAGGCACCAAGAGCATGGTATGAAAGGTTACATACTTATCTTTTAAGTATTGGTTTTGTAAGAACTAGTGAAAACAACAATTTGTACATGAAAGGAGGATCTGATGATACTATTTTGATTGCTAAAATATTTGTGGATGATATAATATTTGGAGGACAAGATCATATTTTTAAATCATTTGCTGATGAGATGAAAAAGGAGTTTGAAATGTCAATTTTTGGAGAGATTAAATTCTTTCTAGGCTTGTAGGTTATTCATCAGAATGATGGAATTTTCATCACACAATCAAAGTACATTAAGGAAGTATTGAGAACATTTGGCATGGAAGATGCAAAACTAGTAGGAACACAGATGGTCATAGGCTGCAAATTAACCAAAGATGATTAATCTACAGAGGTAAATCAGACATTGCACCGATCTATGATTGGTAAATTGATGTATGTAGTACACAGTAGGGTTGATATTGCACATGCAGTAGGGATTGTGGCTAGATTTTCAGCCAATCCAAAGGATTCAGATATGGTTGCAGTGAAAATAATCTTGAGATATCTAAAGAAAATAGAGGATTATGGTTTATGGTATCCCAAGGAAGGAAAATTTGAACTAAGATTTTACACCGATGCAGATTGGACTAGAAATATAGATGACAAAAAGAGCACAATTGGAGGAGCATTTTTCTTTGGTGAAAGACTTGTAACTTGGACAAGTAAGAAACAACCTTGTATTTCTCAGTCTACTGTCGAAGCAAAGTATGTTGTTGCTACTACAAACTATTCAAATATTGCTTATATCAAACAAGTGTTGGAAGGGATGAATGAGGTAATCACTGAGCCAGTGATTATATATTGTGACAACACTAGTGCAATAAATATTTCTAAGAATCCTGTAATGCATTTGAAGACCAAGAATATTTCAATTAAGTATCACTACTTAAGAGAACAAGTATAGGAGAAGCAAGTAAAACTAGAATATGTTACGTCAAAGGAGCAACTTACTGATATTTTTACCAAGCCTCTACCGAAGGACACTTTTGAATACTTGAGGACTAGACTTGGGGTCTGTCCCCTCTCTACCGATCACTAATGTGATCTGGAGGTTGCATCAACCTATTCTTATTAAAAGATCATTCATGTTGATGCAACATAGCTCACACTTTGGATTATGTCTAAGGCTATGAAAGATTTGAGGAGCTAGAATAGAGAATTTTCATATCAGTATACAGAGATACATTTTCTACATTGAACAACAAAGAGTTACTTGGCTATTGCTGAGTTATACATTTTTATGCTTTTCTTTGGCATTTTTGTTAGAGGGAGAGATAAACAGTAGGACAGATGCATAATGAACTATCTATCTAAGTGAGAGATAATCTAAGAAAGTCAGGGAGAGATTTGTTGCTGAGAACAAAAGGAATCTGAGAGCTGAAAAGATCAAATCCACATAGGAGAGTCTGAACTTGTAATAATGTTATGTAACGTAGTGATTAAACATAATAAAAATCAAGCTAGGAAGACCCTACCAAGCTACAATATTTACTTACATAGTTGTAGAATACATGTTTGGTATGTGTATGGCATATTTTCATTTTTCTTGTGTTGCCATTAATGCTAAGGGGAGAGATTGATGAACTACAACTGATTGAATACCTGAATGACTTGAAGATCAGTGATTAGAGATCACCGAGTTACTAAAATGATATGTAAGATAATTAAATCAGTCATTATGTTGTCATTGATGTTAACTAGTTTTGACAATACTTATCATATTAGTTACAAACATCTAAACATCTGTAAAAAGAGGAGAAAAGATGAAGAAATGAGATATCTACATGGAGAAAGATGGATATGACAGATGAGGATAAGGAATACTTTGGGTAACTTATTGATGAGTCTATGATATCATATTGTTGACTTGATTATGTTGCATTAATCTATTATGGAGGAGGAAACAAAATTGTACAAGGTAATGTGGTCGGTAAATGAAGGCTTCAGTATACACTGAGCCAATGTTGTGTATACTAAGTGACAGTACTAACCGAGCTTGTATTCACCGATGCATTTCTTTGTTAACTGAGTATGGATGAAAGTATTAAATGCTTAGTTTAGCCGACATAAAATGATGAGCTGGAAACTGTTATGATTTTGAGATTGAGGATAAAGTTTGTTATGAGATCCATGGTTGAAAAAATTCAAAGAAGATCTAAAGGATGGAATTGAAACATTTTATTGAAACAACTATCGAGGAAGGTTTAAGAGGAAAAATCAATGAAGAAGGATAAGTAGCAAAATCTGATGGTTGATATGAAAATGATTTATCTGTCTATATAAGATATATGAGTTTCTTTATTGAAACTATGCTAGAAGAAAGAAGACTACAAAGATTTTGCATGAATATAGTTTCATGCATGCCTGATCAAACTGGTTGAAGGAGAACTAAACTGTAGAACAAAACTGAGCATCAGAGAGCTATTACCAAGTGAAAGTAAGTTGAGGAAGTGAATTGAAATATTGATCAGAGGATTTGTATGGGCTTAGAATAGATCTAAACATTTGTAAATTAAGTTATATTGTAATAAGATCAACTATTATTTCAGTTTAACCATTGATATTGAAAATCTCCTAACCGAGTGGACTTAACCGTCCTATGTTATTCCCCTATGTCATTCAAGGAATGTACATTGTTATCTTATTGACCCCATAGTGAATGCTGGTCGAAAGTTAACTGTTAGTCTTAAATCCTCTAACAAGGTCACACCTAACAGTGTGTTTGTAACCTTTAACAGGGTTTTCTCTTCACCGAGCTCACTTTAGAAGAGTGAAAATTATTTTGGGTTACCAGTCCCAGGTGGTTTTTCCCTTAGCAGGGTTTCCATGTTAAATCATTGTGTTATGTGTTTCTATGATGGTTGTTTTATTGTCATACTTTATATACTGCATATTTGATTTGGTCAGTAATCATAATAAGTTAATTAACTGGTAATTAGTAAAAGGCATAGACAGTTTAATAGTTTATGTTACCGAGCTACATAATTTATTGGAATTGTTTTAAGTGTTACATCTTTGTATTTGGGGTTGTAGGATAACTGATCTAATTGATTTACCCCCCCCTCTCAGTTATTCTAACAGAATGTTTGTTGAAAGAACTTGATGATTTGAAAATTATTTGTGAAGTTCATCAATGGCAACAACTTTGCATTTTCAATCAATATTAATTCACAATTTTTTTCTAAACCAACACCAAAAAATTCAACATGGTGTTATTATTTCATCATCCTATGAAGTTACCATGTAAAACAAAATTGAACCTATTGTAAACCATTAAATAGTCCAACCAAAAGCCTTAGATTTGAAATCAAATAGAAAACACTAATAGAGCTCTAAATCAAGTGAATGATCATAAAATAAAACAATATACCTTCACACACATTGATAAGATTGACTCCATTATTCTCCTATCCTTCAAGATCTTGTAGATGATAGTAGTTTTCTCTCAACATTAAGCACTGGCACAAGATGACCTAAAGTAATGAAATGTGGTTGATTGATGATGCAAGTATGATAGCCATACAATAATTAGGCAATGATCATGATGTATTAGCAAGGTTGAGCTATTATGATTAGCCAAATGAGAGGGAAAATTCCTCTTTTATAGAAGCTTCCAAAAGAATTGATGTAAGGATTGAGATGAAGAGGCTAAGAGATGAAAGGCTAATATGAAGAAGGTAGGTGCGAGTGAATAGGATTAATAGATTAAATGGATGGAGGGATGAGATTAAGAGATGCATTAATTTTTGGTAACACATTTTTAAGTTAAATGAACCTAGACATGTGGGCAAGAGAAAGAAAAATGGATAAAGAGATGCGAGACACCTGTCACTTGACTAGGAATTTAGACTCTGATCCATGATAATGAATTGGAGTACCGGGATTAGAAAGGAGAGGATAATGATTAAATTAATTAAATAAAATATTTATTTAATTATATGAAAGAATAGACTAATGAACTAAATAAATAAAAATATTTATTTATTTAAGTTAAGTTATTTTGAGGTGTCTACATTTTTCCCCTTTGAGAAAATGTAGTTTACTATGTTGTTTCGAAACAAGATTAAATCATAGTGGATATGTAAAAGGGTAAGGAATAGAAGGATGATGTCGTAGCCATAGGAAGGATAAGGATAGGTGGGTTAGGAGAATATGCATGTGTTCTTGAAAGGAAAGATAGAGGATAAGACTAGAAATAAACAAATGATGATGATGAATGAAGGTGGGTATGAATAAGGAGATGGTAAATTGATGGTCAAAGAAGTAGTTATGGAGAGGAGAAAAAAATGAGGAGGATATGAGTAGATAGAGAAGGATTAAAAAGACTTGAGTTTTTTTCAAGTGCTATATCATCATGGAGCTTATTATGGAAATTGGATGTAAGCATAAAGGTACAATAGAACCAAGATTAATCACATACCATTTGCAAGGATTTGAGACACTTTCAAGCCAAAAGGAATCCTGTCATTCATACTACACTTAGAGGTCTTCAATGATCAGAGACAATCATGTCATTAGACTAGTTATAACATCACTACAAGAACAATCAACAAACACACTATGCAAAAATAAATTATCAATGCCCCATCATAGCCATTCTAGTCTAGGAAATTAGCATGGGAGACATGTCATTAAGATCAAATAAAATAAAATATAAGAAGTTCATTGGACCAAACATGTCAATGAGGATTTATATCATCTTGCCAAAGTTCAATGTTCTTTCTAGTATGATAATGTTTGTGTCTAGTTTTAGGAAGGACTCCTCATGTACAAGGAAAATGACATATCAAAAAGATAATGTCTAGTTTCAGGAATGAAATATCTTGTACAAGAAAATTGATAAATAATGTCTAGCTTTAAGGATTTAACAACTTGTATAAGACAAATGATAGAGGATAAAGATTGTTGATCTATTGATTAGGAAATTGATTAGTTAGGCTATATGCTAGCTTGGTAGTTTTTCTATTGATTCATGATTTTCTTAACTTTGTATTTTGTGAAATGTTCTAATTGTGTTTGTTCAAAGTGTTGATATCTTGGCAAGAGACAATTTTGGTGTTTTTGCATTTTTAAAAAATATTTTGGATTTTTTAAAATGTTTTGATTTTTTTTTAGATTTTTGAAAATGTTTTGATCATTAATTAAGATATAAGACATATATCATTATTCTCAAGAAAGATGAATTTATTTTCTCCTAGTGTTCAAGGCATAAAATATTATGAGTGAATGAATGAAACTCGTCCTACTTCCACAAACCACATCAAGGAAACATCCTTGAGTGTTTCTAAGAATTTTTTAAGTCATTGTTCATCAATTATATAATCATAACTTCAAAAAAGTAAATCAAACTTAAATAAGAATTGTATCATCTTAAAATGGACGCACTCCATGTTGAGACCTTTTATTCCTACTTAGTAGGTTGTTTTGATCCTCATTCAAACATTTTCATGCTTTTGTGCTTATCTGACTATTTTCACTATTAAATTTTAGCTTGTTTTTCGACGAGGATTAGTCAAATTTTCGATACCAATTGATCGATGAAATGACCATAACTGTTGTCAAAGTTTTTTCATCGATTATACGACACAAAAAATCATCGTTGAAATTCTGATGTCTATAGTGGTTGAATTATCGATGGACCCGCCATCAAAATAATCGCTTCAACTTGTAAGAATTATTGATCATACCTTTCATCTCTATGACCAAAGTAGGTCAAAATTGTGATGACTTAGGGTCAAAATTATCGTCAAGTCTACAGCGTTCTCGTCGAAATGCCAAAGAATGTTTGTCTCTCTTTCAATGAAATCTGGTCAGAATAGTTGTTGAATATATAGCATTGTCATCAATAGGACTATTACTATACCATCGAAAAAGCGACAAAAAATTAATTTTTTTTTAAAAAAATAAAATATATTATCAAATTAAGCATAGGAATATTATGCTTTAATTGTTTACATTATTAAACTCTTGTGAAGACACAATCTAGTGTTTATATTATTATAACTCTCTATTCAATGTAGACGACTACATGAGGGAAGCGCCCACATTCCTATCCAACTTTAGGGTACAAGTCATTTATGATCGAGAGATTTGACAAGGCAACCTAGATGGGAAAAGAATAGGACACATCACTAATAGATATATAGATCACTAATCGAATCAGAGAACATACTTAACACTGTTCATGGGCATCAGGAAGTTGAAGTAGTATAAATGAAAGATGTGAATGGCTTCCAATTTCAATTTTGTTTTCTATGGTGTATCATGGCCAAAACACAAATCACAAGATTTCAAAAACATCTTTATCTATTAGTAGAAGATTTATTAAATTCTCTAGATAAACCCTTTTGTGGGGTAACATGCAACTAACTCTAAATAAATACACACTCAAATGTACTCATTAACTCAAATTTGCAATCAAACTTAGCAAAATAAAATCATAACAATGAAATACACATGCAATCTCTAATGCATAACTCGATATTAAGTTATATGGAAATCAAAACATAAGGATTACCTAATTACTAATCACTCATCATGGGATGTAGTAGTGATCGATCACATTATAGAAGCAACTAAATTGTATGAGTTGGAACGAGCTTATGTCCAACGTATGGTCTAAAATAGAGAAATTAAAAATGGTAAGGAGTGTGTGATTAGTGTCTTAACATGGTTGAGTCTTACACCTTTTAAAGCCTCCATCCAACATGAAATTTACAAATGTTCAACATTAATCATCCAGGAGTAGGTTAGAAATAAGACACCATCTATACAACTTGTAGATACAAGATGTCAATGAGACATATTTGAAACCAAGTACAGCAAGAAGCTACCAATATTAACCCATCTTTCACACTCGTCAGCCAAGGAAAAACATGGTTTCATAAATCCTTGAGTTTTGATTTCCATGTAACTTATATTTTCAATTTGAAGATGAAATCAACAGTTCCATCATAGAAACACTGCAACTATTTGAATGGCCATTTTTTATCACCAAACATTGATATACAAGTTAAATTACTCTCTCAATAGTCCTCAATTTTAAACCATAAATGTACTTGCATTGTCTACTACTATGCATTTTTGTAGAAGGTTTGAGAATCTACTGTATTTAAGAATGTAAAAGCTATTTTCATTAGCCAGCTTCAAAGAATTACTTCACAAGTTTTAATTTGTAGAGTACAAAACAATTCTCAACCTAAAAAAATCAACCCCCATGCATACAAAGTAAGAAATTCTTTTAGACAAATCATATGAGAAAACACTATTTGCAACTAAGTGTGATAAGGAATAGAATGTTATGTATCCAAAAAATTCAAGTTTAATGCAAGCTCTATTACATTCAGTTTGTAAAACAATGAGTATGCAACCATGGTCTAAACTGATTAGAACAAAGTGGTGCTACAATAATTAAAGAAAGAGAATTGAAAATTGAAATTGAAAAAACATTTTAAATTTGCATACAAGGGCTAAATAATGCATTCCTACAAATCCATCACAGGCATATAGACCATACTCAAATACTTAACTACTTTAATTTCATGTAAGTTACATATGAGAAGACAGTTAATCCACAAGGAAAACACCAACAACACTAAATTTTTTTAGATATAATGGTATGCGCTGGCATCCTATGAATTGATACTGATAAACAACATACCTTCCAAAATATATGTGTTGCATCAAGTGTATTGTCACAGATGTAGCTCCCATTTACAAAACCGAAGATGTCTTTGGTTAATCTCAATGATTACTAATATTCACAAGAAAAAATTCAAAGGTGGCTATGGATAGGAAAGAAGTTAAGAGAGTCCATATACCCAAGGGAAGTTGGTGTGAGATAAATTGAGATATATGGAATTTAGAGATAAAGTAAATAATATCGATGATGAAGTATGGAATGGTATGAAAGATATAAAGATATAAATGAAGTCTATTGAATCTTGAGAATGAGCATAAATCAAATATACACCTGCAAAGATCAAGCCCTCTATTAAACTAAATGCAATTCAATAAAGATAAAATCATATATTAGTAGATAAGAAGTTTGTTAACTGAGATATCTGGAATCAATTAAACAACAAAGGAATAGTCAACCACTATGAAGTCAATCCTAGGAAGGAAGTCAATGTGAACAATACGATGAAGTTCCTCAAAAGCACACATGGTTTGTACATCAAACCCTCCTGCAAATTGCAAATATGGTAGACAAATAAATGGAAAAAGAAAACATTACTCAAAGCAATATAAAAACAATTAAGGCCATTTATCCACATGTCACATGAAGTGAATATTTACCTGATGAGATCTGAAAGATAAATGCACACCCTGAAGTAGCAAGAATTCTTGTGCAAGATCCTTTTCTAAGTTTCCCATTGACTCCGGCTCTATAGATAGTCATCTCATGTATCTCTTTGCTAGCTTAATGGAACCTAGCTTTATCTATATCAAAGAAGATCATTAAATTATGAGTTTGAGCATAAGCATAAATTCATACATTCAAAAGGGAAAAAAGTACCAAAATTTGGGCTTATAAATGATCACTGATAGATAATAAGCATGCATGACATACCATATAACACTCTCTACCCAACACCATTCTTACAGTAAGATGTCCCAAAAATTCATTTTTAAAATCTGTGCTAGGAATGTACGTTTCAATTGAAGTTGAGAGAGAACAAATTTTGAATTTAAGGGAAGTTTCCATGATGTGAGAAGCCTCACTGATGCCTCCAACCAATTTTAGTTTTATGTCAAGGACAACTAATATAGAGATATGAAGTTATGATGTGTTACAAAGACATGAGGTCCAACATGGCAAAGGATCAAATCAATGGTAAACATATCGACCAATTAAAGTGAGAATAGAGACTTCTGAAAGGTTATAGATTCAATTATGGACAAAGCAATGATGCATTGATAGATATAGCACATCAAAAGTTGCATTTGCATATATTAACTGAGTGATTAGGTTACTAGGCACATGTTTTTAGTTCATACTTCATAGTCATTTGGTACAACTAAAAATGAAATGCATAAAGAAGTGTTATAGAAAGAACATGATATAGTGGTATCTAAACAAAGGTAAGTTTTCAAAACTTGCATTCAAGGTATCAAAGGATACTACATGAACAATCATTAATACCATGAATCAATGCCCATTTTACTACAATACATGTGCATATTATCTGACTTCAAGTGATACTATAGGGTAAAAATGAATTTAAACTAGAACATTGGGGTAGTCATGGGTATGGTCATATGACAAAGTTGTCCAACATTTTCCATAATGTCTATGTTACATTCTTTCCAATATGCACAGCATCAAACAAATGCACAATTGGGAGTTGCTCGTAGTATGACAACTTACTAAATTGCATAGGATAACTTTTTAGTCCTTTTGGAAGTTGGTCATTAATGCTTTGATGACCTTCATGAGCATCAATTACATCATCAGTAAAAAAAACACAATATCAAAATATAAATTTCAAACAAAAACCATCAGATGGAATGACATTAGCTCAACGATTTATTTTATTGTATTCCAACTTACATATGCGAGGTTTCATTATCCATGGCTTTGATGTAGTCTCTTCTTTCCCATTGAAAAGATGTTTTTCAGTAATTAGGTACTTATGATTTTTGTGGAGAAAGTGTCTATGCTCATCGAACACCTGCTTTCCTAAACTTTTTGAATGATGAGATTTCATCTTTGGACCACAAACTAGACATGCAAATTTTCCCTTTGTCTAAAGACCTACAAGATCGTTTATAATTGGATTAAATATGTTAACTTTGTGTTAGCACTATAACATACCAAAAAAGAGGTGTTAAGAAGAGAACATACCACAAAAATGTGTTAGCCTAGGGGCATCATGTTTTGTCCATACAAGCATTGCATGGAATTGAAATTGCCTCTATCCTATTGGTCTAGAGATGTCATACATAGTGACCCCATTCCATAACACTATCAACTTGTTGATAAGGGGCTCAATATATACATTGATATCTTTAACTTGATACTTACCTAGTTGAATGAACAAAAACATTACATAATTATTATGACTATTTTGATGGATTATTTATAATAAATTAATTTAGATGAATATCAAATGAAAAAATACTTGGAAAAATCATTGCCAACATTATGTGCTCCCTCTTTATGGACATCCAAGTAGGAATGTTATTGCTGATAACAAAAATAGGCCACACCCAGTAAACAGATCTCATCTCTCCAAATGGATTGACACCGTCCACTGCCAATGAAAACTTGAGATTACGAGGTTCTTCTTTAAAGTGTGGCCAATTTTCCTCCATTTCCTTAAATGTCAAACCATACGAAGGCATTCACATAATTTCATCTCGACTTCTATTGCGTGCATGGTAATCCATAAATTGTGCCAAGCTATTGCACCTGAATAATCATTGCAGACGTGGAATAATGGGAATAAACCGAAGAACCTTGTGAGGCACCTTTTTTGTTATTCGATCTGATCAATATCTACTAATATGACAATCAGGGCATTCTATTGCAAATTCATGTTGTTTATGATATATAATATGATCATTTGGACATGCATGTATTGTTTGATACTCCATTCCAATATTTTTCATAGTGGCAGATAATTCTCGGTATGAGCGAGGTAGAATGTTTGATGGTGGTAACAAACACTCACCTATCAACCTACGACCAAAAATATAATTTGTTAATATAAAGAATATTAATTGCTATACGATTCACCCTTTGTTAATTGTAAGGGAATTACAACTAAAAAAATGAAAAAAGATGACATAGCTTAACATACGTGTCATTGCTACATTGGATAAACTATTCATAACCTTCAAGTTCACCAAAAAAAATATAGCGGTAAGAAGAGTTGTTTGGGAACCTTCGTATAGGGGCTCATGTGCCTTCTCAAGTAAAGGTACATCAAGGTCTGCATCAACATCATCATCATTATCTTGATCATCATGATCTTCTTCCATGGGATCATTACCTTCTACTTCTATATTCACACCTCCATGTTCCCTCATTTGGAAATCCACATTCTCTGGATTGTCATGGTCCATAACATGAAACCCAGGGTGGTTGACCTATATCAAAATGATGACCTTATATTAGCCACGACCATGATGTCATCATCAAACCATGTCTTATGTATTTTATAAATTATTAAAATACATACCAATGGACAAAATTTGTTACCCCCTTTAATGTGACCATGTTGCCTACAATGTTCCTTGGTTTTTTTGATTAGATATCTTCGAGTCTTTAAGCCCTTACAAATTTTGCAAGGACAATAACATTTTCCATCACCTTTTCTTTTAAAGTTAGACCACAGTCTAGCAATTGTCTCCCTATTTTGTTGTGCGTTGATATCGTCAGTGAATAGAGGTAAAATTGAATCACCTCTATTTAATGTAATGTATGGGGGAAATATGAGATCCACTCCTAAATCCAAATCCCCAAAGGAGAGATCCAATTTGATCAACCAAAAAGGTTAATACACAATCGAATCAATCTATGGAGAATATGAAAGAGAGAGAAAAATCCTATATTTCCCTATGGACAATTATGCTTGAAATCTAAAATAATTAAAATACAAGTACTAACCTCAAATTAGGGAAAATCTAGAAAATGCCAATTTTTAATGTCTGTGTGTATTTTCAGGCAATTCTGTAACCTGTTTCAGATTGGAAATGTCAAGACAGAGAAAACCCATAAATCTTTTATCTTTCTGACAGTAGGTAGTCTTTGACCCTCATAAAAGGTCAAAGGCTAGATTCTTTTTTAGAAGGTTGATTCTGACTTTGTTCATAGATCTTGAAAGCTCACCGAAAAGGGTATCCAAATCCGCTCTTAGATCTAAAATTTCACACCTGTACCTACAAGAAAAAGGGTGTTTTTGTTTGTATGGGGGGTTTGCCTTGGTCAAACCCCAATTTAGGAATTAACCTTGAAATTGAATTTAAATGTAGTGTGCATAAACAAAGCAATTGAAACAATTCACCTTGCTTATGTTGAAGTCCTTGTAGACGATTCGAATCCTCAAATCCACAAGTAGGAATGCTTCAATGGATGTAGAATGAATGTAGGATGTCTCAAATCAATGGCATTTGATCTTCAACACCAATCTTGAATTGATCTTTTCATATGAGGAGGCTTGGATGAATGTAGAAGGATGGATCTTCAAGGGGGCTCCAAAGAGATTGAATCCTTCAATGGCTAACAATGGATCTCCTTGATGGATGAATGCTTGAACACTTGAATGCTTGAAGGCTTTCTTGAATGCTTGAATTCACTTGCTTGCACTTGAGAGCTCATTCATGAAATTTCTTGAGAGATATGTTCTCACGAAACTTGATGATCAAAATGAGAGAGGAGGGCCTCCTTTTATAGTGAACTAGGTCACAATCCTCTAGAGGGGCCACCTTGGAGAATTAAATCCCAATTTGGTCCTAACCTTTAAAAAATATACCTAGATTAAATGCAATTTAAGGATTTACCATTCCGAAACCCGAAATGGCCGACCTGGAGGTGGGAAAACAAATATCCCCGAAACCTGACATGCAAAAATCAAGGAAATTTGAAATCTAGATAAGGGGTCAAGGACAAGCTCAAATCTAACCTAGTCAGGGTTGAGGTCGATCTTGACCAAGTCAGGTTTGAGGTCAACTTTGACCGTATAAGGTCAACTTTGACCTAGTGGTCAAAAACCTTAGGATCTTGACCCAAAATGTTAGGAAATGCATATATGAAGTGAAAATCAGGTGCAGAGGAAAGAAGAATAGGAGAAAAATCCAAATACATGCAAAGACCCAATCAAGGTGCTTAATATGACCCTAGACCACTTACTCAGAGGGCTAAACACTCTTATCATGGAAGTGCTTCCATTTTAAGACAATACATTAAGCCCCTACTTTAGCAAGAGTATGGACTCGATGCAAACTCTTGGTAAAGGAGATTAGAATAAAAAGATAATCTTATCATAATCCAAGGGACAAAGAGAAACCTTAAGTCCCAAAGGACTCAAGTCTTCATTGAATCCCAGATCACAATAAGAGAGACATCTCTGGAGGGAGAAAGAAAGGGTGTGATTACCTCACCCAATGAGAACCTATGTTCCATTGTGAACCACACAAGGAAACGATGCAACTGGAAAGATGGAATTGAACTGCCTAGTGAATGTGGCTACTCACTAGTCAACCCATCAAGGATTGACCCTTAGGAATATTCTATTCCATAAGAATAAAACCAAAAACAAAAGAGATCTAGTCTTAAGGACACCTTTGACCTTAAGGGATCAAAATATATTTGAAACTGGAGGGATAAAGGGATCCTAAAATATAAATCCATGCTTTAAGGATTAGTTACTAATCTAAAAAGGGAGAAAAAGTATCTTGAAAAATATGTGCATATCAAAAAGTGTGTGTGTGCAACAGGTGAGTAGAGCATATGTCCAAACATTAAAGTCATTGGTGATAGTTTAACAGGAGCAATGGCTTTAACGGAAACATAAACAACTCCACTGATTACGTTTCCATGTTGAGATGCCCCCAGAAGAAGACAAATCAAGGGAAATATCACAGAAACATATAGAGAACATAGAAGGGATCTACCTACCATGGGTTCAGTATGATCAAGATAATATACATATGATATTATTGCAAATGAATTGACATCATTCCCCAAAGAAAGTAGAACTACAATCACAAAGGAGTAAAGATCACATAAGATATACGAAGAAGAATCTTTTCAGACCATGACATGGAGACCAAAAAGAATTAGTACTACCATATCTCAAATCCAAGAAGATTATGCAAGGAAACATTTATGAACAATAGCACAATTACAACATAACATGGAAAAATGCATAGAAGACTAGAGATACATATAGAGGAATTTGAACAACAATTTTGATTCCTTCATCACCTTGTACCAACTAAGTAACAAGGATCATATAAAAGAATCTAACAACATTTAGCAAACACATTATGGGAGAAGCATAGTACAATAGGCAAACACACAACAAAGCTACCATGAAGGACAAGCCGATCAAGCATGCCACCTGCTCTCCCTATCTCATTGTATATCATTTAGGGAAGGTGGGTAACTCGCAAGAGGGACTATATCCAACATAGTAGGAATGATAGCCAGTTCCAAACAAGGATCCTCTTGAGAATCACAATGTTCGACACTAGGTGTAAGAGTTAACTGTGATGAAAGCATATTAGGTAAATCAATTCCAATGTCAATAGTCTCATATTCATCATTAACATCATTAGTATCATCAAGAGTATCTTCTCCATCCAAATTAATCAAAATAGGATCTAAAATATGAATAGAATCATCATAATCATGCATATTAACATCATTATGAGTAACAAATTTTTCTAATACATCATGCATAGATTTATCCAAAGAAGGTAGAGATCTTTGAAGAATAGAATTACGAGCTTTAGCATGAGCATGTCACTTCTTACAACATTCATTAGCAGATTGATTACATTTTGATTTATTTGAAATAGTTTGAGAACTAGGAGGAACAATCAAAACATCCTTCATAGGTTCTTTAGGAAGATCAATAGGATTATTAACAATAGGAGGAACAATCACAGGATCTTTGATAGGTTCTTTAGGAAGAGTGATAGAAGGAACTTGATTAACAGAACTAGAAGTCATAGTTAAAGGAGGTATAGAAGGTGTAGGCAAAATACCATGATTAAGATCCATGGGAGGTATGCTTAATTCAAGAATCTTATGATGTTTATAAGATTGATATGAATGGAAAAGATTATCAGGTCGAGGAGGACATGAATTAGGTAATGAAGGCCAAAAGAAATCAAGAGCAACACAATCTTTGGGACTAGAAGATTGATATAAACTATGATTAATCATATTCACTTCTTCATCATTAATGAACTTAAGACACTTATGGATGGGTGAAGCAATATCATGCATGGAATTCAACCAAGGCAAACCTAGCTTAACTTGAAATTGATCAGAAGTAGGAACCACAACAAAGGTAGTGTTCACAATTTTTCCACAAAGTTCAACCGATAAAGCAATAGAACCAAATGATGGATAAAGAAAACCATTACAAGTTTGAATCCACACATCTGATGTATCATAAGAATCATGTTGTAAGCTTTTCATAAAAATATTTTCTTCAGTTATAACATTGACTAAGGATGTAGGATAAAAAACACAACCACAAGTAGGTTTCTGAGAAATCCTAGCATAAATGTAAAGGGGACCATCAGGAGCTTTAATAGTCTCAGAGTCATCAAAAGTAATCAAAAGTTCCTGAGGTCTTCTATTCTTAGGTTATTGTTGAGGTTTAGGTTGAGTTTTTAGTTTAGGTTTAGGTTTTGGTCGAGGTTGAGATTGAATCTAAGGTTGAGGTTGAGGTTGAGGTGGAGATACAGATTGACCAACATGCTCCACTTGATTAACAACATGATTGAGATCATCCATCTTTGAATCATACACCATTTCCACATTAGATGGTTGAGAAATTGTATTAGTATCATGCGTAGGTAAATGATTCATATAGATTTGAAGGTTTTGATTAGGAGGAGAGATAGATTTGTTCCCACTACCATCAAGATTATCAATAGATAAGGCATTAGAGTCAATTAAGTCTTGAACCTTATGTTCTAAAGAATAAAATTTCTTAGTATCATGACCATTCTGATGATGATATTGACAAAAATAATTTTGATCAAAATATTTAGAAGCAATCGTAACAGGTAAAAGAGGTCGAATAGGAGGTAAAATAATCATATTAGAAGTTAACAACCTATTCATAATACCATGTAAAGGTTCGAAAAGAGGAGTAAATGTATGATTTAATTGAAAAGAAGTGGATGCAGAAGTGGCATTGTGAGATGCAACAACTTGATCAGCAACTGCATTCGCTTGTTTGTTTATCTTGACATAGTTGTTGAATTTTTGAAATTTGTTTGGATTAGGAGCAACATCACTCTTATTAACTAGAACATGAGCCATTGGAGTGTTTCTCTCAAATTGACTCACTTGTAATTGATAATGATAAAGCGTTGTACAAAGTTATTGAAAAGAGGTAAATTCAGTAAGAAGAATCTTATCTCTAATATCCTTTTGCAAATTTGAAATAAACATACGTTGAATATCAATATTAGGAACAGGATAGGAAATCTGAGCATGCAAATGCTTAAATCTACCAATAAATTTAGTTAATTTTCCTTTAGCACTTTGTCCACAATGCATCAAATTAGTCAAAGACACTTGTGGGCCAATATTGTTTCGAAATTTTTGAATAAAGGCATTAGCAAGTTTTGGAAAGGAATTAATAGAATAAGGAGGCAAGGAACCATACCATTGTAAGGCCTCGTCACAGAAGGTTCTAGCAAACAGTTTGGCTAAAATCCTATGGTCATGAGCATAATCACTACAAAGGATTTGGAAATTTTTTAACATGATGAAAAGGATCTCCTTTTCCATTATAATTCTCAAGATGAGACATATCAACTTGCTGAGGAACAAGAGTACGAATAATATCCAAGGACAAAGGACTTCCCATGTCACATGTAGGGATACTAAACTTATTTTGAGTTAGGGAAGCAAGTTGTTGTTGTAAGGATGACACAGTTTAAGCTAAACTGATGATTGTTGAATCATTAGAGGAAATAGGAGGAGTAGCAACATTAGACACACTAGGTAAAGTGTAAGAAGCTACAAGAATAGTAGACACAATTGGAGGAACACTAGGAACTACAATTGGAAGTGGATTGGAATAAGTAAAAGGAACATTATGATATGAGGGTTTTAATGTAGGAAGGGACACAGGAGGAACACTCATAGGAACAGAGGGAACTGTCATAGTCACCAAAGAAGGTGTATAGGTAGGAATACTAGGTAAAGGATTAGAAGGAGGTTCTACACTAGTGATACAAGGAATCAACCCTACATCTTGAGCTTCTTGAGCTAAAGGTTTAGCATTTGAATGCACGAGGTGAGTAATACCATGCAAGAGGTTAACACCTTGATCATTATCATGAAGAAATTTCTTAAAAGCCTCTATAGCTTGAATAGAATCTTGATTATGGTTCTCTTGAATAAGCCCATTACCTATTTTATCAAGTTCAGCTGAAAGTTTTTGAACTTGTTCAGGAGGAACTCTTAAAGAATCATCCTCATCATGAGATTAATGAGAAGAGTTTTGCTCCATAGTAGGATTGGAATCATGAAGAATCAAATTATCATTTGGGACCCTAAGGAAATGAGAGGAAGATTTAGGATCAAAGGAACCCATGAGTCTACGAATTCTTCGAACTGGAATGTTATAAGTAGGACTAGTAGTAGTAAAGCTCATAAACCAATGCAATGCAAATGAACTAAACTAAGAACACATAAAGCATGAATATTTTTGTATTTTTGAAATCTAATTAGCATGCAAGATTTAACACAAAGGAGAAATCTAATACTAATAAGATAAAAGGAAATCTAACAGCAAAAAGAAAGAGAGTAAGCTTGTTGGGTTCACCAAAATGAATAGAGGTAAAATTGAATCACCTCTATTTAATGTAATGTATGGGGGAAATATGAGATCCACTCCTAAATCCAAATTCCCAAAGGAGAGATCCAATTTGATCAACCAAAAGGTTAATACAAAATCGAATCAATCTATGGAGAATATGAAAGAGAGAGAAAAACCCTATATTTCCCTATGGAGAATTATGCTTGAAATCTGAAATAATTGAAATACAAGTACTAACCTCAAATTAGGACAAATCTAGAAAATGCCAATTTCTGATGTTTGTGTGTATTTTCAGGCAATTCTGCAACCTATTTCAGACTAGAAATGTCAAGATGAAGAAATGTTAGAATAAGTGAGAGGGGGGTGAATCAGTTATCCAGTGTCCCAAAACAAAATGTATAATCCAAAACAACTTCTTCAATTTCTGCATGTCAGTAAGCACTAAATACTTTCACCATCTATACTTTTACCGATTACTAGTCTAATGCTAAAATAGTTTACCGATCAAATCTAACATGTAACATGTAAAGAATGATAACAAACAAATATCACAATCAACACATAACACAAGAGATTTAACATGGAAACCCTGTAAAGGGAAAAACCACCTGGGACCGGCAACCCAAAATTGTTCACTCTTCTGAAGTGAGGTCGGTTAAGACCCAACCCTGTTAAAGGTTACAAACACACTGTCAGGTGTGACCTTGTTAGAGGATTTTAGACTAGAATTTATCATCCAACCAGCATTCACTATGGGGTTGACAAGATAACAATGTTCATTCTATGAATGATACATCATAAGACTTTTAGAGTCCACTCGGTTAAGAGATTTTGACTGTATACAATGGTTAAATATGTAACAGTAAATGACCTACCTTAATACAACTTCAATTGCAAATTACAGATCAATATTTAGTCCATACAAATCCTTCTGATCAATATTTTACTTCAAATTCAATACTGTATCAACTTACTGTTCATCGGTAATTGCTCTTTGTAGCTTGGTAATTTCTCTATAGCTCAGTTCTTGCTTAACCAGTATGATCAGAATGCATGAAGCCTTGTTCACACAATAATCCTATAGCTTCTTCTTCTTCCGGCATCTTTCATAAAGAAAAATTTGTTCTCTTATATAGATGAGTAAATCATTTTCTTCTCCACCATTAGATTTTTCCGCTTAACCACATTCATAGATTTTGCTGCTTCAAACTTTCTTGGTACTTGTGTCAATAACACGTTTCAATTTTCTCAATTAGATCTTCCTTGAATTTTGTCAGTCGTCAATCTATGTAACGAACATTATCTATTACCTCGATGTTATACTCTTGCCAGCTCAGCAATCTTATCGACTAAACTAATCATTTAATATATTATGTTCTACTTGGTTAACAAAGAAATGCATCGGTGAACACTACTCAGTTAATACTACGATCAGTATACTCTACACTCCGTTGGTGTATACTAGAAATGCTTCATTTACCGACAACACTACTTTTTGTCTTTCAGCTCTATACTTCATCATAGATGAATGTAACATAATAAAGTCAATATCATCAAGTCATAGACTCATCAACAAGTTACTCAATGTGTTCCTTATCCTCATCTATCATGTACATCTTTCCTCATGTAGATTTCTTTGTTATTCATCTTTTTCACCTTTCTTCAAATGTCTCGGTATAGTAACTTACAAGATAAGTGCTATCAAAAACTAGTTGACATCAATGAAAATATAATACTAATTTAATCATATTACATATCTAATCAACAACTCCTCAATGATCTTTAATCACAGATTCTTCAATCAGATTCCAAATCAGTTGTAGTCCAACAATCTCTCCCTTTGGCATTAATGGCAACTCAAGTAATATGAAATGTACCATACACATACCAAACATATATTCTACAACTTAGTGAACAAAATGTTGTAAGTCGAATAGACTTAATATGTTTAATCACTACATTACTAAGTAGCATTAAATAGTACAACTTTACCATTTTGCAGTTGTGATCTTTTCAGTTCTCCTTTTCCTGCTTTTGTTCTCTGTAACTGATCTTCAATACTCTGTCTCATTCAGATTGTCTCTCCCTTAGATAACTCTCATCAGTGCTTGTTCCTTTTCATATCTTGTTTATATGTCCCCTTTTAATTTCATATTGTTTATCTCTCCCTTTGACATCAATGCCAAAGAAACAAATAAACAAACAATTATGTCTTCCTCTGTATCTCTGAATACTGATATTCCAATCGGTTCAAGTTCTCAAACTTAATCACAACCTTAAACATGATTCAAAGTGTGAACTATGCTGCATCAACATGAATGATCTTTTGATAAAAGTAGGTTGATGCAACAACCAGATCACCTTAGTGACCGATAGACAGGGGACGGACCCCAAGTCTAGTCCTCAAGTATTCAAATGTGTCCTTCGGTAGGGGTTTTGTAAAAATATCTGCAAGTTGTTCTTTAGATGTGACAAATTCTAACTTCACTTGCTTCTCTTGCACTTGTTCTCTTAAGTAATGATACTTAATAGATATATGCTTTGTCTTAGAGTGCATCATAGGATTTTTTGAAATATTAATAGCACTAGTGTTATCACAATATATAATCACCGGGTTAGTGATTACCTCATTCATTCCTTCCAAAACTTGTTTGATATATGCAATGTTTGAACAGTTAGTAACAGTAGCAACATATTCTGCTTAAATTGTAGAATGAGAAATACAAGCCTACTTTTTACTTGTCCATGTTACAAGTCTCTCACCAAAGAAAAATGCTCCTCCAGTGGTGCTTTTTCTATCATCCACATTTCCAACCCAATCAGCATCAGTGTAAACTTTTAGTTCAAACTTCCCTTCCTTAGGATACCATAATCCAAAATTCTCTATTTTCTTCAAGTATCTTAAGATCCTTTTTGTAGCTATCATGTGTGATTCTCTAGGATTAGCAAAAAATTTTGCAACAATTCCCACAACATGTGCTATATCTGGTCTACTGTGAACTACGTACATTAACTTACCAATCATGGATTGGTAGATTGTCTAGTTTACCTCTGTAGTTTCATCCTCCTTTGTCAATTTGCATCTAGTAGCCATCGGTGTTCCCATAGGTTTAGCATCTTCCATGTCAAATGTCTTCAGTACTTCCTTTATGTATTTAGATTGTGTGATGAATATCCCATCACTCTACTGAATAACTTGTAGTCCAAGAAAGAACTTAATCTCTCCGAACATAGACATTTCAAATTCCTTTTGCATTTTATCAGCAAATGCCTTGCAGATAAGATCTGAGCCTCCAAAGGTAATGTCATCAACAAATATTTCAGCAATGATAATAGTATCATCAGTATCACCTTTCACATATAGATTGTTGTTTTCACTTGTTCTAACAAATCCAATACTTAACAAGTATGAAATCTTTCATACCATGCTCTCGATGCTTGCTTCAAATCATATAAAGCTTTATGTAATCTACATACCATGTCTTTATGGTCGGGATCAACAAATCCTTCAGGTTGTTCAATGTAGACCTCTTCTTCAAGTATACCATTCAAAAATGTTGACTTCACATCCATTTGATAGACTTTGAATTTCTTATGTGTAGTATATGCAAGTAGCATTCTAACTCCTTCTAATCTAGCAATAGGTGCAAATGTTTCACCATATTCAATGCCTTCTTCTTGTGCATATCCCTTGCATACCAAGCTAGCTTTCTTTCTTGTGACTTCACCATTTTCATTCAATTTATTTTTGTATATCCACTTGGTACTAATAACATTTTTATCTTTTGGTCAGGGTACTAGGGACCAGGTTTTGTTCTTCTCTATTTTCTCTATTTCCTTCTTCATTGCATTAACCCATTCTTCATTCTCTAATGCAACTTTCACAGTTTTAGGTTCAAATTCACAAATTAAACATGTACCTTGTCTTTTTTTGCTTCTAGTTTGCATTCCAGCATGTCTGTCTCCAATGATTTGTGTCTCAGCATGATGTCTTCTAACAAAACTACCCAAAAATTGGTTTCTCCTTTCTTGCTCATCCTACTCAGGGTCATTATCTTGCTCGGTAGCTCCATCTTGTTCCTCGATTTGTGTTGTCTGTTGTCCTACATTGTTTCCTTGCTGACCGGTTGACATAGTTTGCGATGTCGTAGATACTCTGGATGTTCAATATAAGTGAATCTACCGTAGTCTTCTAGTTCCTTTATACTTTCCTTTGTGTATTTGTCATCAAACTCATCAACATGAACATTAGTACTTTCAACTATCTTATTTCTAGCCTTATTCAAACATTTATATGCTTTACTTGTAGTGGAATATCCTAGAAATATTCCTTCATCTCCTTTAGAATCAAATTTTCCATTTCTCTCATCTTTCAAAATAAATCATTTACTTCCAAAATTTTTGAAATAACTTATAGTAGGTTTTTGTCCAAACCATAGTTCATAAGGTATTCGGTTGGAGTCCTTCTTCAGTTGTACTCAGTTAAGAACGTACACAACTGTACTGATAGCTTCCCTCCAATATGTCTGAGCAACATTCTTTTGTATCATCAATGTTTTAGCATAGTCAATTATAGACCTGTTCCTCCTTTCAACAATGCCATTTTGTTGAGGTGTCCTCGGTGCAGATACTTGTCTTTTGATTCCATGCTCATTAAAAAAATTAGTAAATTCATCAGAGATAAATTCACCTCCTCTATCAGATCTTAAATATTTTATTTCCTTTTCAGTTTCTTTCTCTACCTTAGCTTTATCCCACTTAAACATTTTGAAAGCTTCATATTTCTTTTTCAGGAACATAACAGTCATCATTCTAGTATAATCATCAACAAAAAGAATAAAATATCTATCACCAGAATAGCTTTGAGTTCTCATAGGACCACATAGATCGGTATGAACCAACTCAAGTATCTTCTTTGTTGAATACTCTTTTCTTTTAAAACTAGACTTAGTCATCTTACCTTTCTGACATTCATGGTACATGGCATGATCAAGTTTTGTCAAGTTAGGCAATCCTCTAACTCTTTTCTTTCTACTAATCTTGATCATGTTGTCAAAGTTCACATGGCATAACCTTCTGTGCCACAACCAAGCATCTTCATCCTTTATTAACAAACAAGAAGACTGATCCATATCAAGATAGAATAGATTACCTCTAGATTGTGTACCAGTTTCGACAAGTCTTCCTCCATCATCATAGATTTTCACCTTTTTTCTCTCAAAAGCCAGTCAGTGGCCTGAATTGTTCAGCTGAGCCACACTTAAAAAATTATAGTTTAATCCATCTAGCCAATATTCATTTTCACATTGTAATTTTTCATTGATCATTAGTGAGCCTTTACCTCTTACCATACAAGGTGCATCATTTCCCATTCTCATAGATCCTCCATTATATTCAACAAGATGATCAAACTTCTCTACATCACCGGTCATATGATGTGTACAGCCACTATCTATGATCCATGTATCATTTCTACTTACTTTAGAGATCAGTGATGTCTCTTCATGTTTCTCTTCTTCTTCTGAGTCATCTTTCATAGCCACAAATACAAATTCTATATCATCATCAGAATCAGATTCGGTTTCAATATCTTCAGCTATGTAACATACCTTTTTTCCTTTTTCATCTTGGTTGTCTCTGTTGTAGTGTTGGTAGCCTTTGATGACTCTTCTCCCATAGCTTCCTTTAGATCGGTCTTTGGATCTATCATCATCATTCTTTTGTGGACATCTAGCAGTGATGTGACCAACTTCTTTATAGTTAAAGCATGCTAAAGGTAGCTTACCTCTATACCTTCCTTTTCCTTTGGACAATCTTCTGGCCATAAGTGCTTCAAGCTCATCAAGTTCATCATTGATATTTTCATCACTATCACAATTCTTACTATTCCTACTAGACTTTCCAATCTTCAAAGAAGACATGAAAGTGGATTCAATAGAAGGAACAACACTGTTATCAAAATTGTTGAATTCAAAGGTTGTAAGTTTACCAATCAGAGTGTCAAGAGTAAGGTTGGATGTAGCTCTTGTTTCATGAATTACAGAAATCCTGATTGCATAAACCGGTAGCAAAGTTTTGTGAATCTTACTTATTATTGTTTCATCATCAATCACTCCATCAGATGCTCTAATAGCATGTACCACCTCTTTGAGTCTATTTGAATATTGGAAAATGTTCTCACCTTCTTTCATTCTCATATCATCAAATCTACCTCTCAGACTTTCAGCTCGGGATCTTTTGACATTTAGATCTCCACTGTATATTTGTGCTAATTTATCCCACATTCCTTTGGCAGTCATGCATGTCTTGATATCTTCAAATTCAGTGTCGGTATAGGCAGAAGCAAGTTCCATCATAGTAACATTGTGTTCATGTTTGTCCTTCAATTGATCAAGAGTTAAGGGACTAGTGGGTGGTTACATGTAGCCATTCTCCATTAGCTCTAGTGTAGAGTTCCCAATTCTAGATATGTGCAGCTTCATTTTGCTTTACCATACTGCGAAGTTCTCTTTGTTCAATTTTGGTACTTCCCTCTTATACATCTTGAGACCTTTATGCTTAAGTCCTTAAAACTCTGTTCCAAGCAACCAATGCTCTGATACCAATTGTTAGAATAACTGAGAGGGGGGTGAATAAATTATCCAATGTCCCAAAACAAAATGTATAATCCAAAACAAATTCTTCAATTTCTGCTCGTCGGTAAGCACTAAATACTTTCATTGTCTGTACTTTTACCGATTACCAATCTAATGCTAAAATAGTTTACTGATCAAATCTAACATGTAACATGTAAATAATGATAACAAAAAAATATCACAATCAACACATAACACAAAAGATTTAACATGGAAACCCTATAAAGGGAAAAACCACCTGGGACCGGCAACCCAAAATTGTTCACTCTTCTGAAGTGAGGTTGGTTAAGACCCAACCTTGTTAAAGGTTACAAACACACTGTCAAGTGTGACCTTGTTAGAGGATTTTAGACTAGAAGTTATCATCCAACTAGCATTCACTAAGGGGTTGACAGAATAACAATGTTCATTCTATGAATGATACATCATAAGACTTTCAGAGTCCACTAGGTTAAGAGATTTTGACTGTATACAATGGTTAAATATGTAACAGTAAATGACCTACCTTAATACAACTTTAATTGCAGATTACAAATCAATATTTAGTCCATACAAATCCTTCTGATCAATATTTCACTTCAAATTCAATACTATATCAACTTACTATCCGTTGATAATTGCTCTCTCTAGCTTGGTTCTTGCTTAACCAGTATGATCAAAATGCATGAAGCCTTGTTCATGCAATAATCTTGCAGCTTCTTCTTCTTCCGGCATCTTTCATAAAGAAAAATTTGTTCTCTTATATAGATGAGTAAATCATTTTCTTCTCCACCATCAAATTTTTTCGCTTAACCACATTCATAGATTTTGTTGCTTCAAACTTTCTTGGTACTTGTGTCAATAACATGTTTCAATCTTCTCCATTAGATCTTCCCTAAACTTTGTCAGCCGTCGATCTGTGTCACAAACACTATCTATTAGCTTGATGTTATACTCTTGCCAGCTCATCAATCTTATCGGCTAAACTAATCATTTAATACATTCTATTCTACTTGGTTAACAAAGAAATGTGTCAGTGAACACTACTCGGTTAATATTGTGATCGGTATACACTACACTCCATCGGTGTATACTAGAAATGCTTCATTTACTGACAACACTGCTTTGTGTCTTCCAACTCTATACTTCATCATAGATGAATGCAACATAATAAAGTCAATATCATCAAGTCATAGACTCATCAGTACAAGTTACTTAATGTGTTCCTTATCCTCATCTGTCATGTACATCTTTCCTCATGTAGATTTCTCTGCTCTTCATCTTTTTCACCTTTCTTTAGATGTCTCGGTATAGTAACTTACAAGATAAGTGCTATCAAAAACTAGTTGACATCAATGACAACATAATACTAATTTAATCATATTACATATCTAATCAACAACTCCTCAATGATATTTAATCATATATTCTTCAATCAGATTCCAAATCAATTGTAGTCCAACAATAAAACTCATAAATCTTTTATCTTTCTATCAACAAGTAGTCTTTGACCCTCATAAAAGGTCAAAGGCTAGATTCTTTATTTGAAGATCAATTCTGACTTTGTTTGCAAATCTTGAAAGTTCACCGAAAAGGGTATCCAAATTCGCTCTCAGATCTAAAATTTTGCACCTATACCTACAAAAAAAGGGGGTTTTTGTTTGTATGGGGGGTTTGCCTTGGTCAAACCCAAATTTAGGAATTAACCTTGAAATTGAATTGAAATTTAGTGTGCATAAACAAAGCAATTGAAACAATTCACCTCGCTTATGTTGAAGTCCTTGTAGAGGATTCGAATCCTCAAATCCACAAGTAGGAATGCTTCAATGGATGTAGAATGAATGTAGGATGTCTCAAATCAATGGCATTTGATCTTCAACACCAATCTTGAATTGATCTTTGCATATGAGGAGGCTTGGATGAATGTAGAAGGATGGATCTTCAAGGGGGCTCCAAAGAGATTGAATCTTTCAATGGCTAACAATGGATCTCCTTGATGGATGAATGCTTGAACACTTGAATGCTTGAAGGCTTGCTTGAGTGCTTGAATTCACTTTCTTGCACTTGAGAGGTCACTCATGAAATTTCTTGAGAGATGTGTTATCATGAAACTTGATGATCAAAATGAGAGAGGAAGGCCTCCTTTTATAGTAAACTAGTCACCATCCTCTAGAGGGGCCACCTTGGAGAATTAAATCCCAATTAGGTCCTAACCTTTAGAAAATATACCTAGATTAAATGAAATTTAAGGATTTACCATTCTGAAATCCCAAATGGCCGACCCGGAGGCAGGAAAACAAATATCCCCGAATCCTGACACTTGAAAATTAAGGAAATTTGAAATATGGATAGGGGGTCAAGGATGAGCTCAAATCTAACCAGGTCAAGGTCAATGTCAATCTTGACTAGGTCAGGGTTGAGGTCAACTTTGACCCTATAAGGTTGACTTTGACCTAGTGGTCAAAAACCTTAGGATCCTGACCCAGAATGCTAGGAAATGCAGATATGAAGTGAAAATCAAGTGCAAAGGAAAGAAGAATAGGGGAAAAAGCCAGATACATGCAAAGACCCAATCAAGGTGCTTAACATGACCCTAGACCACTTACTCAAAGGGATAAATGCTCTTATCATGGAAGTGCTTCCATTTTAAGATGATACAGTCATACATGATCTTTCTTGAATGGAATGACTCATTGGTGGATGAAGGATGATTTGTTTGCAACCTGCAGATACAAATCATCACTGAAAAACCATTTTCTCAACTATAATTTTCTCAATGCAAAGGGACATTTATCATACCAAATCAAATTTTAGAAATGGACGGTTTTGATGCTTTTTCGTTACAACAATTGAGCATTCATCATTTGGTATTGTGTATTCCACTTAAGTATGTCAACAATGTTCAAAATATTGTCACCAAGAATAGACATAGAAAATAAAAAAGGGACAAAAGACAAGAAATAAAAAAAATCATTACGACTATAGAAAATATGCATGTTCACAATAGTACATGTGCATATAAGATTCAATCAGAGAAGGTATATGCACAGGTGACAAACATGCAGATTTGTCGACCAAGAATTAATGTGAGCTTGACCCTGCAACAAATGGACTTGTGATGATATTTCACAATAGTACATGTGTTGCAAGGTAAGCTCCCATTAGTGCTTATGAAAATATACATGTTCATTACTTGTGCATATGAAATGGCTCTAATGGCTACTTGAAAGAGTGGCTTAATATAAACAAAATGGTTACAAAGATGAGAATATGTCATTAGAATAATGGGAGACAATAGAAATATTAAGTCAAATGAATTTCCAAGACAAAATAGAAATCATGTTAATGAAACAACAATTAATCTTGTCTAGTAACAACCCTTATGTGTGCCACAAAACTAGACATGGATAAAAAGAAATATGGAATGTAGGACACAGATCCATCATCCAATAATGAATGAAACATAGCAATAGAAGTCACTTGGCCAAACAATAAAATGAGGCACCTTCAACATGGTTAAATTCTCAAGGCTCTATTGTCAAACAAAATAAAGCATGATCATATATAATGTAATGTTGTCATCCCATAAGATGATTTCTCAAATAGACATTTTGCAACTAACACATATATTCCATTTTACATCAATCAAAGACAAATACACCACCAACATAAACAAAGGGCCCCATGGATTAGAAAAAAAATTAGTGGCAAGATGGACAACACATAAGAGAAGATCATCCTTATCCTATGTTGCCTATGGTTTTGACCATGTGGCTAATTTTAAAATTTCAAATATTACAATTACCTTTAATTTTATGCTTCTAAACTGATAAGCATTCAAACCATGAGTTTTCTCCTTTTTTTAGTAGTAGATTCTAGGCTCTTTAATGATCAGGTTTTAAAAGGTCATGAAATAGTGAAAGGCCTATTTTCATGTATTTCATTACCTTTTTATTACTCATTGTTAGACCCCAGGTAAACTGGGAAAATGGTTGATGTCATATCATAGACAATGAAAATAAAATATCATTAGTATGTATTAAAGGGTAGTAATGTCAAATATCTAATGGAAGCAAGGAGATAGAATGCTATCAAGAACCGAGATAGTCACAAAGCATGTGATAGTAGATGGTGAAAATGAGACAATGATAAGAAATAATAGAACAAGGGACAATGATGTCAAATATTTTCATAGAAATGGCACTGTGAAAGGCTTAAAACAATGATGTGAATCAAAATACAGTAAGATCAAAGATGAAAAATAGTAAATTAGTGATCAAGAGAAGATAAAAGAGACATCTCAGTGTTATTATGGATATCAAAATACTGGTATTGTATGACATAGATAGACACAATTTGAGAAGAAGAGGATAGTACATCTCTATCATGAAAATGATAGAGATGATCAAATGAATATGCTTCTAGAGACATTAATGGTGTAGGAGCACCTAGGTAAGGCTCATTAGTGACCTAGGGACTTCTAATTAAGTTTCAGCTTGTAGTGGTTCTAGCCACACCACTAGTGGAATAATAGGACTAGATAGATCCTAGGATGTGTAGAGGTTTATAGTGGAGGTCTTGTTATGTTTCTTTGTTTTCAATTGATTAATGGATTAGATATCTCACAGTGTCTATTGGACAATTTAGTACATGTTGTTTTGTGATTCTATGTTGTGTTTTTTTTTAGTTTTGAAGCATTCCAACTAGTTTTGTTAATTCTTTTGTTAAGTACCCTATCACTGGTCTGAACTAGGTAGGTTGAACAAATGGAGTCTTAGCTCATCATTCCACCGTTAGTTTTGTATGAGCTCTTGGAATGGGTGAGGAGACTCCATGTACTATATGTTTGGAGAAGGAGGGGCCCTGGGAAGCTCATTTTCTATGTTTGCAATTATGCCCTAGGCAAGCCAGTTGAGCATAGTTAGGGACGACAGAGCATTGCAAGGAGATTACAGTGAGTTGAATGCATTGGTTGCTTCAACTAAAAGCTCATGGATAGGTAGACACATGTCTATAGAAGCCCCAAGTCAAAGTAGAAGATTAGTTTCTTTGGTTGCCAAGAAAGCAAACTCTTAGTCAGACTGTCTAAGTTGCGTGAAAACATTGGTTTTCAGGCATGGCTGTAGGAGTTGTTGTATAGACAATCTAGGAGGAGAAGACCTTAGAAATATTGGAGTTTTCAATAAAGGGCTTCTGAATCCTAAGCCCTTTAGGTGGCTTGATATAAACAAAAAGGCTTGATAAAGGCCTAATTGTTGGTATCCTATTTTTAGGTGCAATTGGCATGGTTTGATGAACTTGATTGAAGTACCAATGAAAACTATAGGTGTAGGAGTAGTATTGAAACCAATGGAGGTCCTAGTGGCTGACCTCTCCATGGAGTAAAGTTCTAGTTAAATGTGTTTCAGTTTGTGAAGACAAGACTAGGAGTGTCCTAGTAGCTAGATTGGTATTGAGCAGAGTTTGTGGTATTTCTTGTTGGTGTGCACTAGTTGAAGGAGTGGGATCTTGGGTAGAGATACCTAAGGAGTGTAGGGATAGTTAAGTACCCTATCAGGTCAAAGCATTGGCCAAAAGAGACCCTAGTGAAGGATAGGGAGTGAGAAAGACAAAGTGTTACATCAATTAACAAGATCATTTTTTGGTGAATATGTAGGGGCTAGAAATTATGTTGCATTAATTGTCAAATTTGATGTAGATTCCAATGCAAGATATGATTTTTCTAGAGAAGATAAATACTGCAAGGGAAAATACTAATTATTTGTCGTACATCATAAGATTGGGAGTTGGTGATGATGAGCTACTCATTATAAAGGAAGCATATCAAATATTTCTATACAATAATCAGGATGTACATTTCATCTATAAGAGTGGAAGTTGGTGATGATCAACTATTCATTAGAAATGGAAGCATATCAAATCTCTCTATACAACCAAGAGGATGTGCATTTCATCTACAGTTAGAAAGTTGGCTGGATGATGTATTCTTTAAATGAAAATGATAGTATCAGGATTGACCATATGAATTCTATCAAATATTTTAAAAACATTGCAATCTTATGCAAAGAAAAGAAGATGAAAGGATCAGAGGAGGTGAAATACCATGGAGTCTTGTAATTGCACACATTTGATGTTTCTATGATCTTGAGTGCCAATAATGATAGGAAAATTCAACGGTAGAAGGATGAATACAAAGAAAGAGTTGTTGTTATCAACGGTAGATGTTTCTATGATCTTGTATCTTGTATCTTGTATCATTAATATTTTGGTGTTTCCTCTTATTATCTATCAACCATATTCTAGTTTTTCTTTAACATCTTCATTCATCAATTGTGGTGGGCAGTGATAAACAAGAATATAATAAAGATATTTTCTACTAGTATGACTTAGTATTCACAAAGGCTTCTTGCAGTTAGCATTGTTTCTCCTCTTCTAAAATACAAAGTTAGTATTGTTGGTAAATAGGCTACAATCACTCCTTTCATTGTTATGTATTGCAAAACTGAGACACTATCTCTGTTTCCTTCATTAGATGAGTGTTTGGAAGAAAACTGCTCATTTGAATGAAATGCAATAATTGTAGGATATATATACACAAAATGCCTCAAAGAGATAGCATCTCTTTGAGATAGCCTCAAAGAGATGCTATCTCATGGAATGCGATAATTGTAGGATATACACAAAATGGGTATGCCAAATGTGGAAGCATAAATAGGGCACGTAAAACCAAATGTATGCAATGAAAAGCACAAAGGAGGGAGGGGAAACAAAGGCTTGCCCATGAAAACCCATGGTTAGTGCTGGAGCTAAGACAATAAAACCCAAATGTATGCAAAAAGGGCTTGGCCTCTAACTATCTACTTCACCACACTCAACTCTTATCCCCAATTTCACCACATCTTTCGTATATATAGTTGGCACTTAAACCAAATGTATGCAAATGTATGCAACTAGGAGGTGTAAAACCAATCTCGAAGCATAAATCAAATAGTAAATAAGTCTCAAAGAAAATGACAATGTTGATTGAGTATCCAATAAATTAAACAGTTGAGAGAAAGAATGAAAAACCTCCAAAAAACCTAGGTTAAGGTTTCTAAGCTCAATCTTCTTGAGTCGTTTCAATCACTCAATCTCCTTCATGCACGCGCTGCACCCTTCTAATTCACCGGACGAGAATAATGAAATGAGAAATGAAATTCCCTTTTTTTTTTAAATTTATGCCTGTGTTTGTCAAACTTTCTACCACCACGGAATTTGTTGATATTTTGACAAACACGGGCATAAATTAAAAAAAACAAAGTTTTCCTTCTATAATCGAACTAAACAAAACCTTTTTATCTTTTGGTCAAAAATTTTGGTTGATGTTACTATCAATTCATCAAGGAGATCCATTAGTATCCATAGAAGGAGTCAAGCTCTATGGAGCCCTCTTGTTGAAGATCCATCCATTCAAGCCTCTTCCTATTCCAAGATCCATTCAAGATTGGTGTTGAAGATCTAAAGACAATTGATTGGAGACATCCTACATTTGATTCTACAAGGTGAATTATTCCATTTACTTTGTTTACTATTGCAATTTCAATTCAATTTCAAGGTTGATTCCTAAATTGGGGTTTGACCAAGGAAAACCCCCCATCCAAACAAACAAAACCATTTTTCTTGTAGGTACAGGTGTGGGACAATGAATTAAAGTATAGATCTGGATACCCTTTTCGCCGAACTTTCAAGATCCGTGAACATAATTTTTGTAGGAGCTGTGGGGGCAAGGATCCTACCCCAGGGTAAGACCTTTCCCTGCTATCTGGGTCAAGGATGACCTACCTCAGATCAGAAAAATATTTTTGTGTTTTGTAGATCTCACAGTTTCAATCCGGGATCGCGAAAATCAATAGTTTTTGAGACTGTTTGATAGGGTTTTCAGCCGATTCTTTTTCAGAGGTAAGTACCTTTATTTCTTCATTTCAACATTAGTCTTTTACATTTACTTTCCATATAAATACAATTCAAATGTATGTGTAAAATATCAGTTTTGGGGTCTCTTTTATGTGCAAACCATTGTCCTAGACCCGATCACATATTTTTCATCTTACATTTTGGTGAACTCGACAAGCTTACCACCTATCTTTTGTGGAATTAGATGCCCTATTGTGTTAGATTTCCCTTTGTCTTATCTTGTGTGTTCACCTTCACCTTACATTTTGGTGAACCCGTTTAAGAAAACTATTTCTTTTATGGAATTAGATGCCCTATTGTGTTTGTGGTGTTCAATTTCCTTTTCATGCTTATGCATTTGGATATATCTAGATCTATTTTCTATGCATTTCTTTATTGGTTATCATGTTGCACAAGTTATCTCAAGTGTTTATGAACCCTTGGATAAAGACATTGATTTATCCCCTCCTCATGAAGAATCTTTGATACAAGAGGTTGATTTATTAATGGATGACATATTCATACATGATGATAACTCTTTTTCTAAAACACACTCACCTCATACAGACATTTTAGTGAAAGAAGATGACATTATAGATGCTTTACCTCTATTTGGGATTCCTTCTAGTGATGAGACATTAGTGGAGAATGATATGAATTCCCTTAATTATCTCCCTTTTAGTGATGATCTTATGGAGAATCAAGATCTTACCTCATCTCCTCCTAGGGTGTCTTCTTTTCTTCCTTGTGAATCTATTTGTAGTGTTGAGACAACTAATATGGTTTTTCTGAAACCCTTGTTGACTGTCAAAGGTTTTCCTCACCTTACTATCAAAGGTAAACCTATGGAGTATTTCAATGATCAAGATTCTATAGCTCACACATATCATACAAGGAATAACCCTCAACCTAATCCGGTGGTTTCTACTTCTTTACCACCTTCTCAACCCATTATTCCTCCTCCACCCCATCTTCCTAGCAAGGAGTATTATTTGATAAACCAATTGAAAAATACCCCTACCAGGATTTCTTTATGGGAGCTTCTTCAAAACTTCACCTACCTACTAGGAAGCCTTGTAAAAATATCTAGCAAACTCTTCCTACACCTCCTAATCAAGAGAACATCAATAACTTCTTACAATGCATGCATGCTACCCCGGGTCCTCCTAACAGTGTATTACTCAAAAGGATTTACCTTCTAAAGAAATTCAGAATCAATATGATGCTCTTATGGTTGTTGTTACTATCAATAAAAGTATCATTCATAGGACCTTGATTGATAATGGATCTGGGCTTAATGTTTGTAGCATGGACATGCTCAAAGCGATTAAAGTTGATCTTTCAACTATTCAACCTAACAATGTTCCTATATGAGGCGTTGATAACATTGCTAAGAATACTTTGGGAATCATTACCTTACCTATCAAAGTAGGTCTGGTCATCCTGAATACACCTATTCATGTTATGCCCAGACCTCTCAATTATAACCTTCTTTTGGGTAGACCTTGGTTGCATGAGATGCATGTTGTTCCTTCCACCCTTCACCGTAAAGTCAAGTTTATACATAACAACATGATTTATAGACTTCATGTGGATGATGCACCTAATCCTTGTTTGAATATTCAAACCCACACTACTCCTACTCCTAATAGTAATCCTTCTTCCTCTAATGCTCTTCCTGGTGATGATTGGGGAACCTTGGATTTTAATCCTACCTTCATTAGAGAGTATAAGGTTAATGATCTTGATTTTATGAAGCAACAAAGAGAGTTTGAAAAATGAGTTTTTACTTCTAAAGCCCTTCATAATAACTTTGTCGCTGCTTCTACCCACTATGAATCTATCAAACCTACTAATGATGACATAGTGACTACTGAAGTTCCATTGACACCTTCTAATATGGCTTCTTGTTATGGTCTTGGTTATCATTTCCTAGTTAAACAAGGATTTAATGGTCAAGGATGTGGTAAGCATAAATAGGGAATTCAAATACCCTTACATAGTGGGGGGCATGAGCAATTATTATGGATTGGGATTTAATCCTCAACAACAAATCAATGCTAACAACATCTCAAATAACACTTCAAACATGATGAAACTATGAAGGAATTTGACCAAGAAGTTCTTTTGCCTAAACTCCTTCATGCTAAGATGATTACTAGACCTAAACATAAAAAGAAACGTAATCCACACTTGAAGATGCTTCCTTTTTGTTTTTATCTTAGATTTCATGATCACTCTACTAATGAATGTGAACCTTTACATTATAAGATTAGGTGGCTCATTGATAGTAAGGTTATTTATATATCATGTGGCAATGAGTTGTATTTCAATCTTGTTTTTCATAAATAACATTTATGTTCCTATTATGGAGCTCCACATTATGTAAACAATGTTATCCTAATCCTTGGGGGCTCATTGTCTTTTATAGTGTTGAGAGTGATATAATAGGTCCCCTTCCATGCTTGTTCCTACACTTGGGGGGCAAGGATGTCATCTCCTTCTTTTTTGTCTTTCTGAGGTCCATTGTTCCCTTGGTTAAGAAGTATCTATCTATTATGTGATATCCAATCATACATGAAAGTTTTGGTTTTCATTAAGGATCTCTGTCCTTGATAATCACCTAATTTATTGTTTGACATTGGGTTTCCATGGTTGATAAATCTCTCACCTTGGAAGCTGAACAATGTGCTATCCCTCACAAGGGTTACTTTTTCACTTCTTGCATGATATCTCTTTGCATTTGTCCCTTCCATGGCCTCATAGGGGCTATGACTTTCTTGGCTTGGACTGGGTGTTGTCTATGGATATTGTCTTGATTTTGAAGAAAGCTTTATCCTTGTTCTTCTCTTTCCTTAACATGTCAAAATAGTATGTTTTTTTCCATCTTAAGGAGGGGGGCATATATATGGCCTCCATCATTCTATGTATGTTTGTTCTAACCTTTTGTTTTGCAGCATGCTAAATCTCAGAAGGTAACGCACATAAGTTGCTAAATCCTGAAGAGACACACATTTCCAATTTCAAATATGTTAAATCCTCTGAAGGTAACACACATAAGTTGCTAAATCCTGAAGAGACACGCATTTTCAATTTCAATATGATAAATCCTCTGAAGGTAATGCACATAAGTTGCTAAATCTTGAAGGAACATGCATTTCAAATTTTAAATATGCTAAATCTTTTGAAGGTAACGCACACAAGTTGCTAAATCCTGAGGAGACACGCATTTTATATTCCATGGTGATACAATAAGGTGGATCTATGGGTATTCCAAAAGCAGTCAGAAGACGCACTACATACATGCACAAAGCCGCTAGAAGGCTCACAACTTTATGGGGTGACTATCAAGTGTTTTCTTGGTGGGCCATCCTATCCTTTTTGTGGTTCACGATGAGATACACACATCTTACTAGG